>VWZL01002106.1:322065-427453 GCA_013396915.1 Stercorarius parasiticus
TGTCCAATGCCTCTTCATAAACAACTATGAGTGAACACGGAACTACTGCAAGAGGAAAGAGAAAGAAATAGAATTTCTTGCTCACATACTGAAGACTTAGTAAGGCAGTCACGTACCAGGGTGATAAGAATGGCTGGATACAGACAGCTTGATTTTCATAGTGTTTTAGCGCTTCCGTTTTCATCCGAAACTTGAAGTTTGAACTCATGCAAATGTTGAATAGAATGGTTAAAAAAAAGTACTTTCCCCCAGAAACTAAATAAAAAGCCAAATTTATTTTAAAATCTAAGAATTTAAGTATGTGGCAGCAGTCAGGAACTTCAAGAGTTAATTTTGGAAGGATCGTCTGCATTAGATTCATTGGACATCAATGCACGGATAGAAAGCTGGACTGAATTTAAGAGTTTAACAGTTAACACACCAGTTGTCAGATTATAAACCAAGCTAAACACATATAAAATAAAGCATCAACTGTGTACACATGATAATGGAAATAATCACAGCATTAAGTATAATTACCTCTAAATCCAACCAAAAAAACCCCCAATCTGCTAATGATAGTGTAATAAATTTCAATCTGAGTCCCAAACACTCATAAAAAACCCAACACAGCTGGCAAGAAATGCTTTTAAGCATCCAGAATTTAAGGAAAAAACATAACCGTCATAGTGGAAATTATTTATGAACTTCATTCATGGTGGCACTATCTAGACTGCGCTCATTAGAATATGCTCTAATAAATTCAAGCAAAATTCATATTAAAATGTTCTGTCCTCTTGATTTCTGCTTTCTTCCTCTCTTGTGATTTCTATAGCTAATGGAGCAAAATGATTCAGTTCCTTGGCCCAGTTTAAAAGGAGATGAGCCATGAACACAGCACAATAAAAAGCCCAGAGCTGACATGAGCTGAACTGCACAAAGGTTCAGGAAATGCAGGGTATTGGCTCCAATTACTAGTTAATATTTATGCAGTGGTAACACCCAAAGGCTGAAGTTTGCACTGGAGAACTGTTGTCCTAGGTGCCGTACAAGCATGGAAGGATACACTCAACCCATAAATGAGAAAGATTTTGTTTTTCCATTTTCCTGGATGGAAGTTGGCATTGTCCCAGGTTAAGAGGTAGAAAAATTGAAACTGACTTTTGCATTTTCTTGGAGTAAAGCCGTGTCTATTCATTTATGATTATTGGTGATTTTACAGGAGAACTTTTCAGATGCCTTCTCCAAACATCGGTGGCTTTGAACACACTCAGCAGCTAGCTTCCCAGTAGTCGGTCATACACTATTTCTCTCCCTCTTCAACGATGACGACTGTCCTCCACTCCCATTTTAATGGTTTTTTTTTCAAGTATCTCTCTCTCCACCAGACTTTAATCTTCTTAGATGATTCTTCTTTGAGAAACTCAAAAGCATAAATAAAAGTAATAAAATATTTACTATTAATATACTACCCTAAGACTTTTATCAATTAATTAAAAATAACAGAACATACTAGCCATTGCAAGTTAATGATGGATTAATTTCTTTTGTCTGAGTACAGGAGTTGGTTTACAGGCAGTGCTTTTGGAGATCTTGGAACATGTCATATTTATATTAATTATGAAAATATATCTCCAGTGCGGTCTGCAAAGGACCCATAAAAGTAATTCCAGTGCAAATAAGCAGCACATACGTAAACTAACAGAAAATCAACTGATTTTTTTTTTCCCTGCAATTCAGAGAAAAAGATTAGTCAAAACAAGAAAAACAAAGCTTAAACAGGTGATAGGTGGAGTTCAGCTTTCTGTAGTCCTACAAAAACTGAATAAAACAAACAGTAACTGGATATTTTAATGCACAATCCAGCATGATTCTCAGGTGATTCTGTTAGGGACTAAGGAAATTTAGCAGACAGAGAAGGAACTAGGGACTGTATGCTTATGGTACCAACAGAGAAAACTCAAACACGCACCAAATCCGAGAATTAATAATATAGGGCAATATTCTATCCTTTCAGCTCACAGTAAGTGGCACCACAAGTGGTAAAGGAAGAGGCAGAAATTGTATTACGTGACAATAAAATTTAGACCTGCATGGCACCCTTCACAGACCAGTATTGCCTTAAAATAACCAGTTTAAATGGTATAACCCTACACACCATCCTGCACATGTGTGCACTTGGCCCTCATCAACATACGAACATGCGCAGAGATCAACACATGGAAAACTATCTTCACAAGTGCCAGGACAGAACTTCTTTGAATCTCTTCCATTATCATTCTTGTCTGCTTTTTGGTGGTATCATGGGAGGAATTCTCACACCCTGACCAGCACCGAACTCTCAGCAGCTGTCAGACAACCCACATCCTTGCTGGTTATTCTCCACCGCACTGAAAGTCCTCCATTCCCATTGAATTGTTTGCCAAAGTTTCTCTTTCTCTCTCTCCACCTGATGCATCAAGTTCTTTCTCCTAGGAGACACTTCTATTGCTTCTCCCACATCTTTACTTGGTTGTTTTAAGAAAAGTTTCCCTTTTCAAGGTTGGGAGAATTCTGATGCCTAAGGCTTTCCTGCACAGTGTTGTAGGTCTGTTTACTTTAATTTTCTCGTAACTGCGTGGCTTCTTTAAAAGCAAACAAAATGTAAGCCTGATTAAACCCAAAGGAAATCAGTGTTTTCCATTTGATTCTCTGTGTTTTGGACTGAGTCCCCGAGAATAACGTTAGTCTCTTTCTCAGTCTCTTCTTGGTGGGGTTTTCTTTGAAGAGTTAGTATAAAAGGGTCCTAATCCTAGACTACGTCTTTTTTCACTTCAGACTGCTGCATACATTTTTCACCACATTCGTGTATTTGAGATCTGTTAAGTCAAAGTTGCATATTATTTCTTTTATCATGACAAGGTACACACGTAAAACGCAAAACCTGTGAGACCAGTCACAAAAATGGTGACATCATGTCTAAAAGAAATCACCTGATTCACTTCAAAAGAACAGATTTCGAGCTTCGATCCCTTGAACCGAGCAGCTGATGAAATGAATGTATTTAGTACTAATGGATTTAACTAACTAAGCAACCAGTGTGGTGTTTAGCCTTCTTAATGTGTTTCTATATCAGATGTCACTAATGGAATTTAGTGGATTTAATTCTCCCCTGCTTAAAAGCTTTTATTTATAATAGGTTTTCTGGGTATTAATGTTGTAAATTTAAATTATAGTAATTAGGGAAGTTTATTTTAATGTCCCATGAGTTCTGTTGCTGTTTTAAATAATGCAAACACTTTTTGAGGGCTTACCACTCCCCGCAAAGTAATACAAGAACAAAACCTGATCATGCCCAATGACTATCCATAAACTCTTTTTTTGTATAACTATTAAGGCAGGAAATAAGATGGGAAAATAAGCTATCCAAACCTTTTACGTTTTAGTTAAATACCACAGGATGATACTTTTCTGAAATTCAAAGGTTACCTACGGCAGTGAAGAACCCCTTGCCATCTTTTGTTTGGCAGGTGCAAACAATCTGGGCAACTCATTAGAACAGAAAGAATTAAAGAGCTGAGGAATTGGCCAATAGAGAATAACACTACTGTAGAGAAGCTGAAGTATTAGACCTCTAGGGAAATCATTTGAGAATGTCAGCATTTGTTGAAATAGAGCATCTATCAAAGGTAAATACACATGCTTTTTAGAAATATCTGATTCACAGGAAATTTATCTGTACGTTGTCCTCAGAGGGACCTACTCTTTCAAAGGAGCACATTGAGGAGCTGATACCAACAGAGAGCGGACCAAAGGAAGTACCGTATCCCTCCACTCCTCTGTACCTACTGTGCTACAAAACCACCCAGGCTTTTCTTAATTTAACTGGGACACTCAAAGTAACGTTCTGCTGTATATAGAATGAAATTGAAATACATTTCCATCTTCCGACCTGTTCCTATTTCTTAACACAACATGAATCTTGGCACCTGTTCTTGTGTGCCTTTCAATGTCACTTTCTTTGCAAAAATACCCCTGTACGAAAGGGAATATAGTTAATTTATCTTACTACGCTGTTCCTGGAAAATAAGATATCTCTCATTAAAATCATTCTACTTAGCAAGTGTTCCAAAAAGTTCCAAAACTCCATTAAAATAGAGTAGCAATGAAACACACAGCTGAACTGCAACCTTAAATCTTTTTACTACTTCTAAGGAAGTAACTAGAAAATTCAGCTTAGAAATCCATAAAGATATACAAACAATATTGCTTTTACCTGAGGAACATCATTATGCAGGCATTTTAACCTTCTGCTGTACTAAGAAACAACTCAACTAAGTGCTTAAGAACTTTATACAAGAACTACGGATGACAAAGAGGGCTACCTTAATTTTGTACGATCTACGGTGCTTCACTCCCACCATCCACTCATGGTATCACATCTAAAACAGCTTCTCAGCTGCTGCTATTTATTAGCCAGCAAACTGTGGTAACTCGGTGCCAATTAGCCAATTATCTTAACGCACCAACCTATGAGGTAATTCTGCAGCAAGCCAAAAAAATGGCACAGCTCTCATTTCAACAACAACAACCTGCAGATTCATCCCGGCACGTACAGTTCTCGCCCTCACGTTTCATAAAATCACGTAAATTAAAGCCAGTTGATTTATTCTAGTGAGCATCTTATCACTGGTGGTACTGTCTCCTCTGAGTGCTGTTTGTGTGTTCATTTTGTGTGCAAAATTGTCTCTTGAATTAAAGGCCCAGAAATGAGGTTATTAAGATTAATCTTTTGCCTAAGTTCCTACTCCAGGAGTGTTAGCAGCACAGGGATCTCCATGCAGCTTTTGCAATCTCCGTAAGCTCTTGACATATTGAGTTCACCTGAGCATTAGCATTAGTTGCTCTGGTTGGCAGTTTCCTACTGTCAGCTTTGAGATCTGAACTCTCTTTTCAGAGTGGAAAAAACAGATAGATTTCACCAGGGTTTTCTAAACAGGTTTTGGCCCACATCGTGATTAACCAGAAATTATGTGATATCGTTGCCTAAGTGAGACTGGATGTGAATTTTTGTCATCAGCTTGGAAGAAGTTAACAAGGTACATTCTGGTTTAATAGACACCTAGATCATTCATCTCCAATCAGTGCAACAAAGCAACACATGTGGGCAAACCCAGGGAAGGAAGATTAGAATTTGTATTTTTGGGGGACATGACTGTGAGTTAATCTAGATAGCCACTGGGTTAAAATGAAGCCAGTTATCTGCATTTTCTGCAGCTCTCAGGTGCAGATTTGTTCTTCTGCCGTGACATCTGTAATAGATTAATATTTCATTATGTGCTTTCCACTGCAACATGATTACTTTTGCGCGTTATCAGTAAGTGAGGTAAGACAGCTTCATTCCGGTTGTGATGACCAGCTGGGGGGCCTGGTTCTCCCGTAACGCTGGCAGAACTCGTCGCTGCGTGTTGGAGAACTCAGGCAGTGCTGGAGCTCAGACACGTTAGTGCTTTGGCCAAGAGACGCTGGAGGAAAATCCTAATTCAAGAGACCATTTGCTGTTGTTTTTAAAAGATGCAGGTACTGCTAAGTTTTGAAAGGCAGCCAAAACACAGTGGGAGGTGAAGAATGAGAATAACAGACTGGGAAAAATTGCTTATTAACAGGTATAATTTAGTAAACGTATACATAACTTTGTAAAACTCCTGTAGTATAACTGATGGGTAATAAGGGAGGATGCCAGCACAGGTACAGTGTGTAATGATGTGACACAAGATCTTGCTTTATTCACACTTACACAGCTGACTCAAAACCTTTTTTTTTTTTTTACTGCTTCAAATCATTTGACAATATCCTTGATGACGTTCAGCCTGTGAAATCAGTTGAATTGGAAGAAGGTGTTGGTATTGACGGCCCTTATTTTCTGTAAATGTGTAGCGTTTAATCACCCACAATACAATGGTACTGTACTAGTTTACCTTATTGGCTACAATAAGGCCTAAAATAAAGTTTAGGTTTGTGTAAGGTTTCTTCACAGGAATGGTTTCACCCACAGAGACGATTATGGCGTTCTGTTTTCGGAAAGAGATAAGGAATTTATAGCCTAACAAATCTCCCTTCCCATAATTCCCGCTCCTTAATTCTTCAGGAGCTTGATCTTCCCTATCGCTGCCTGCGCAGGACTGCATTTCACACGCAGGGATCACCAGTTCCTCCCTGAGGAAGTTCATAACAGCACGTACCTCCAAAACACGCGTCCCCGTAGCCATCCGAGGAAATGAAAAGGGAGAATTTACGCTGCCAGGGAGCAGATCTATTCAGTAACTTCCAACAGGAAAGTGCAAATGCCTATTTCTGCGTATGCAAAGAGCGGTGTCGAAGTTGCCTTTCGGGGAACGTGCTGACGAATGTGATCGAGAGTATGTCACACAGAGAAGTAAAACATACCATATGGCAAAAATCAGAAGACGCATGGGCTGTTCCCGCGCAAGGAAACAGCCTTTAGGCACAGGTAACAAAATAAACATGGAGCAAAACCAATCAGAAGGAGAAAGGAAAACAAGCTGTGTGTAAGTTAGAAGATGCTCTTCAAATATGCACGTCAAGAAATCAAAAGAGCAAAATGAGTTATCAGTCACCGCAGAATGGCAGCTTTTAGCCTAGGCAAAAAAAACCCACAAAGAACAACACACTATAAAATAGAGGGTTTATTGACTTAACTAAATTAAAATCCGTTTCTCTGGCAGCTCAAGAGATTTAAATGAAACAAAAATAAACAAACAAAAAAACCACCTCAGGAAAAACACTATTTATTTTGTGTGTTTGTGGTAGCTTCTAATTTAAATGAGTTTCTTCGTCAGCTCTGTGGAAGCAATCTCCTCCTGGTATTCATCAAGCTAACAGAGGGAAAATACGTGGTGAGGAAGTCCTCCGTTACTACAGTATTGCAGTACTAACAATCACGGTAATCTACATATGCTATCCAATTATAAATGCTCCCATATGATTAGATGCCCAGCTCTCTCACAACAGTGCTTTCTGAAATGTTTCCACCTTTGGAAAACAGTCAACTTTATAGGATGCATTGGTATGTGATACACAATACTGTATCCCAAATCTGCTTTATTACTGATGTGTCAATTCATTTCCCAAATGTCACTGGCGTAATATATCTAAGAACATCAGGCAATGAATAGGAAAGTTATTGATCATGTAAGTATGCTCTTTTTCTGGTGAACACACATATTTTTTCTGCAATATAATTGTCATGGACACCTATGCCCATTACCACTATATTTGAATGATTGCGTTCAAAACTTAATATTATTGGAACAGTAAACAAAGTCTTTGGTTAGCTCATTACTCATTAAGTTTATGTATGCGTGGAAAACAAAATCAGAGCTCCCCTGTTCATGTGTCATGAAGCCTTAATTAAGTAAGGAGTAGTCACCTCAGCTGTATATTTATCTATGTTCCTTCTGTAACGAGGGGAGGCAGACATCTCCAGAAGGTGAGTAATCCCATCCAGTCTTTAAACACTTGAGGTGGGTGATAGGAATTTCCTTCTGGAGCATCCTGTATCTCTCAATTGCCTGAAGAGGGATCCTAGATTAACTAGCGTGGACAGTTTCGGCACAGCTAATATTGCTTCTACCATCTTTACTTACATGGGCCTGCAAGTTACAGCACTTCTTGCAACTGCAATATTTTCACAACAAAGGGAAGTTCTTATGATGTTTTTGTATTTTTAAGAGCGTTATCTTTGAGGACAACATACCCCCTATTCTTTATTTAATAAAATATTTCCTTCTTAAGCTTTACGATTAATACTCTGAGCAAAATCATTTCAATACTGCAAAATCCTTCTTTTACAGAAGTAGCTGGAATGAAGATTTTCAAAATAAAATGGGTATCTAACATATATTTTAGGGCCCATATATATAACACTATATTAATGCTTCACCAAGCTACCATGTTAGTTATGCAACAGAATATTAATGACAATGCAAAATGCCCCAGTATGCAGGGAGTATAAATAGCAACTTACTAGTTTGATCTCAATAAAAAATAAGCTGAAGAATATAGAGAACTCTATCACCTTGGCTTCTGCATGTGTGTATATGAAGATAGAGTCTTGTTTTTCTAATTAGCTTCCTTTTTACCCCTCTCAACCACATGCAGATTCTTCATTAACTAGCACACAGAAAAAGCAAGTGCAAGTCTGACATTACGTGTTTCATGCAAATGCTGCTGAACCAGACGTGTTTGTATCTGTGTGAAAATGCATTATGTACAGTTATTAATTCCTTGAAGTTAGCTAAAAATACATACTTCTTTATTGAAAGTTACATAATAAGCTAGAGCAGCAACTGATGTTTTTCACTTCATTAAAGATACGAGATAGACATTCTGCATGGCTGCACTCAGACTGTGTATTCTGTAACGTCCTGGGCCCAGGGTCGGCAATGGCAGAGTTACAGACGATATAATCTTCGAAGAATAAACCTCAGGGACCAGGATCCAATTACAGTTGATGCTTTTCCTTTAGTGTCACAAGAATCTGTACAAAACTGCTAGAATAGCAGAAAGGGAAATAACTGGTCATAAATTTTTAAAACTATAGATTGAAGTAGCTAGTTTTGTTAGAATACGTATCTGTTTTCTGAAAACAAAGCAAGATAGCATTAGTGCATTGCCATTTTGATAGAACTTGACATGCTTCAAACTGATCTACTAATTTGTCTGTGTGATGAGGTAGAGAAGATTTGCAATACATATAGAAAGCACTGAAAATAAAAATTCAGCTTGCTAAATCGTAAAGCAACTTCCTTAAAAAAACCCCTCTCTTCTTCTGTTTTCCTTTTTCCGCCATCCCATGAGCAGTGACAATCATAATTACTATTGGATATACCTGTTTCTGGGTGCTTCCAGTGAGACTTGTGTTTTGAGGCGGAGAGAGTATACAGCTACGAGGAAGTATCGGGGCTGGGTACCACATGTAGGAGGAGCAGAGATTGAGTAGGGGGTGGTGGGGAAGCATGATGATGAGAGCTGAAAGGACTAGGAACGGGCAAAGGAAATGAAAGGATGAAAAAAGAGACAGAGAAAATGTAGCAGTGGCTTGAAAAAAAACTTAGTGAAAGTGTAAACAATATGGTTGGTGCTTTAGAAAGGACAAAAGCATCTGTCACATGAAAGCCAATTAAAGTTACAGATCTATTAGCCTCGTGTGAAAACAGTTGCTGCAGATCCCATGGGGCTGCTTTATTTGTGTTATTAGGAGAGAGACCAGATTTCATAATACTGTTTCCTCATAATTGACAGAAACCAAGAACATTTTAACGTTTAATCATTGCCCCAGACATGAAGAAAGATTGAAAGTATGCCGTTTTCTAGGCTTTAACATTGCCATCCAAACTTTTGGAGATAGAATAGGTCATGACCACTTGAGGCCTCTTCCAAACTGGATCATGGTTCTTTCCTTACCTATTTCTTCTTGACGGAGGGATAACATTAACCCGCTTAAGGGTTTGTGAACACTATCTCAACCACACAACTCCTCAACAAGACCTAAGGGTCTGTTTACTGTATCTTAGAATCATAGAGTGCTTTGGGTTGGAAGGGACCTTAAAGATCATCTTGTTCCAACCCCCTTGCCATGGGCAGGGGCACCTCCCACTAGACCAGGTTGCTGTATGCCCCAGATCTGCCATCTTTCTTTTAGGATCTGCTCCTAAATCTACTTCCATTTCACATTTACCAGAGGCTTGGGTTTTCTGTGGGGGAAAACAAAAGGTCTACACTTGCTTCTTCCCCACAAGTGGTTATTTTGACCTCACATTTCTGTCCAGATTTCCAAATACTCAATAACTATCTCCTTAATACTTTTGAAAAATATACTGCCTCCTTAAAACGGTTGAAAAATGTGTCGGCTCCAGCTCTGAGGACTGTACTCTGTGTTTTGCTTCAGGGGTTCCACGACTATAGGTGCACCCGTGTGTGGCACAGTTTTGTGTTGGCTGCCTTTCCAGTAAAACATCACTCATCTCTCCCAGGTAGTGAAGAAACTGTACTTGGGCAAGCAAACTCTGGACTGAATAGCAGCGGGTGCTGCTCACCTATATTGTCACTCCCAAGTTTTCAGGCTTTGGCCTAATGTAACCAGGGTGGTTACTGCTAGAGACACCACTGTCACCTTCTACTCCACAGTACTCTTGTTTCCTCATCCGTGCTCCTGAGATATTGGAAGCTGTTAGGTTTTTCTCCATGAGAGGCCACAAACCCAGTCAGCCATCTACATCTTCCCATATCTGGAGTATTTTCAGGCACTGAAAGGTGGTTTTTTTTTGGAAAAAATTAAGTACTAAGTTCAGTTTTTCAAAGTGATTCTCCTCAAGAGGATTTTAATTTCAGAAAGCATTGAACAGCTAGAATCACTGAAAACTGACATCTACCTTTTTCTGAAAATGGTTTCAGAAACCAAGCCGGCTATTGCACCTTCAGCAGTGCCTTTATTATTGGGACCAGTGCCTGAGACCACTAGCTCTGTCTGCATCAAACAGCAGCTCGCTGTAGGAGTCACCTGGGCTCCTTATGCAGTGAGGAATTCTGCTGCAGGAATAAATAGATCTGACCACAACTGGTTTTTTTAATTGCCTGTATTTCCATACTGCCCATGTCCATTTTGTTGCTATTGAATGTTTCTAAAATTGCGCCCAGACCCTTTGGAAAGGGGAAAAATTGTACTAGATTATCCAGAAAACTAAGGCTCATTGTCGGAAATATTACTTTGGATTATTTCAAAATAATATAGTTTGCAAAAGAATACGTCGGCTTAACGTTCTTCTTTTCTTTAGAAAAGCATTTTATTTCTGATGTTAGTGGGGCTAGTACAGTTTACCTGGAAGACTTAAAACCTATTCAAGACAGGTTCAGTTTTAAGGGTCAGGGCGCTTAAGGTTTCTGGATTACTTTCCCTACTCCCTAAATGAACACACTGATCTAAATGTTCAAAACACTGGCTGATGTCTGCCCATCAATTTTTCTCTATCAGCCTTCCTGGAAAAATCAAGCTTATTTCCACTAGACCATGCAGAATACCATCTTCAGAAACAAATTGGAAAGTTAAGAGGAAAGTATAAATATTAAACTGCATGTGGGGACGAGAAAAAAAGTTGATAAAATGGTCAGTTTGCAGCTGTCTTTTTGCTGGCTCAAATAATCTTTATAATCTTGATAATTTTACTTGACTATGTTCTTAGAAAAATGGAATTCTTCTTGGCAATGTGCAATTCAGTCGTAATCATGCCATTTCAAAAGCCCAGCAAGGCAGTATTTGAAGCTCCCAAGTGAAAAAAGGATTACACATTCCCATGGATCGTACTGCTCCATTTTCATCAGTCAAAATGATAAGGAAAAAAAATTGTAAGAGTCCTAAATATGGCTCATTGCATTTTTCTTTTCATTATGCTTTGAAGTTATCTATTACAGCGCTTGCCGCCCTCCCTATGAGAAATTAAGAATACGCGCATTCATCATGCTCAGAGCTAGAAATCAAGATAGACTAAATACAATGTCATGAGGAAAGCAGCAAGCTGCTCAAACATAAAATACTAACGCAGATGTTTACGTTCTTTCATAGAAGAGTTGATATTGTGCTATTTTGATCCATTATCTTGTACAGTGTAATCAAATTCATTAGTATTGGAATATCTAGCACTGGCTATGTGAGGTGTCGATAGCAAAACAGAGCTGCAATTAATGAAGAGGAAAGTGATTATGAGCAGCAAATCAGGTACTTATCATCATGGCAGTGAACTGAGCGCTCCAGAAAGGACTTCTGCTTCTCCCACAGAATCAAAACTCAAGACAC
This sequence comes from Stercorarius parasiticus, assembly GCA_013396915.1. Classification (NCBI taxonomy): domain Eukaryota; kingdom Metazoa; phylum Chordata; class Aves; order Charadriiformes; family Stercorariidae; genus Stercorarius; species Stercorarius parasiticus. The sequence goes on from VWZL01002106.1 coordinate 333,896, forward strand.
CACTGAGTCTGTACAAAACAGCCTGTTTTTGAAGTGGTTTTACCGCAGGTGTCACACTGCCAGGATGCAGTGATCATGCTGTTATTTGGCTTATTGAATTAATCTACTTCAGAAAAGGCAGCTTCCAGGGCTGCTGGAAACTCAGAATCAAACCTGGATCAAATTCAGATACTGACGTCCTCTTATTTCCTAGACACCATCTGGAAGATTGTTGGAGGGAAAGAGGATTCGAACTTTTAAGATGCGTATTTTGCTGAAGGTGTTTTGCGTGGACTTGCACTGCTATATAACTTTATAGAGAAAATTTTTATTATTAATACTTCAAGGCTGTATTAAAGTTAGCTGGAACTTAGGGATAAATAATAGCTTTAATATCTAATGACTAATGTTTTTATAATAATGTCATTGTGTTCCTCAGAAGAGCAAAATAGATAATATGGTCTGCAATTACTTCATGTGACTATATTTTCAGAAAAAAAAAAAAAAATAAAGCCGTTCCAGTTTAAATGTGGTTATTGGTAGCTTCTCCTTCCATCAGCAGCAATTCAACATTTGTGTATTCCATACACAACTAGTTAGCATTTATTGAACAGCATTTGCAGAAGACAGAGATGCTAATGTGTCTGTATCTTTATGATATTATCTATGGGTAGGAGCTGTAATAGCGTATGTTACCAGACAACTGGGAAAGAGCTGCCAACACTCCGCCCCGGAGCCTGCTGTAGAACAGCAACTAGCAATAAACCGAGGCACCAACAAACACTGAGCTAAGTCCCTTAAATATACATATTACAGGATGAGCACTATCATAATTTTGATCCAAATTTCAGAATGATTGCGTTAAATCAACACTACGTTTGAAAATAGATCAAAGACATGTCTGGAACAGAATGAATTAATGGTGTCCCTGTAGAGAGAAATAACACATGACCCAGGGAACTTCTCAGTCTTTATTTTCCTCGTTGTCCACTCAAAAAACCTTTTTCATTATTTTAGTAATTCCAGCTGTCCGTTTCAGTACTCTACTAAGTAGAATTATGTTAACTACATAAAAGCAGAAGGAAAGCATTTATTAACTGGTCTGTGCTTTTACTCAGCTCTGGCCGAATGCTGACTGATTAATCATCTGCTCATTCCTCCTCATTGTTTTGTTACGTCGTTTTGCATGTGTTTATTTTCCACCCGCTATTTGCAACTTTGGTAGGCAATACTTTGCTATATGACTTATAATCATATATGTTACGCTGGACTCAAATAAAGTAGGTCATCAACGCAACCACATTATGAAACCGAAATCCCGTAACTCTCTCTGCAGCCATCCGTACCTTTCTCTTCTTAAAAATCAAAGTGAAGTCTTCTCGGTAGGAGAAGGGAGAGCAGGCAAATTTAGAACTTCACTTTCATGTGACACATTGCACAAACCTTACCTTCTCCTATTGAAATTATTCAGGTTTTTGAAGTTCTTTCTGGACAGAAAAGTCGAACAAAAAGTAACAGTGCCGCAGTAAAATTGTCCTCGTTCTCATTGAGGTGCATTGAGATACCATTCCATACGTCACTTTTAGGTCACCATTGAGATCGATATGTGTTTCCTAATTTTTTGCAGCTTGATGTCACTGCTAGGTTAATGGTACACAACAGACAAGGTCAGATGTGGTCAATATTTGCTTGGTATTTTCCCTCTTTAAATTCAGGGATAAAGCAGACACCCTATCCTAAATAACCGGATACTACCATGAGAAAACAAAGGTGAAGTGTTTCATTGATAATGTCTTGTATTGCAACCTTGGCAAAAGTTTGTGTTTAATGATGACTAATACTACGTTTTTTGGAAATCAGTTTAATAGAAAAGTCTCACTTTTTTAATTTTATAAAAGCCCGCCCTACTGAAACTACTCGTCTTTCTATAATTTACTTCCTTCTTATTCCTGCTCTGCCTCATTCCCATTTTTCTTTGGAATATTAGAAAAATGGGAAAAGAACGTGTAAAGAGGAACATCCACACCTTTGAAACATCTTTATATATAAGAGAAAAAAAATAATAAGAGGCTGGGTTTTGTATATTTTTCAATGAAAAATATCTGTGAAATGTATTCATTCTTTTTTTCACATATTACTTCTGCACAGCATTTAATAAAAAAAATTAATAATGACACCCACACAAAATATTGGCTCACTTTCACCCGTTTTAAGTGCTTAAGTATCACGATCCAGTAATATTTTTAAAAATATTTTAATGACCTTATTTCCCTTCACTCTTTTTCACTTTTGTATTTTCCTGGTTTCTGCCGTAAGGAACAAGCAACACTACAAAGGTATCAGGGACTGGTTTTTGTAGCTTTTCTTTAAGCAATATATTATAAGTTACCTTATAACTTGTCTCTAATAAGGAGATTTGTGACCTTATTTCCCTCAGTCCAAACTGCAGATAATTTCCATAAGCTCCTAAAGCATACTTTGAGTTACCCCTTATTAAATTAAACATTGATTTTTTTTCTTACATTCTTAACTTATTCCTTTTCTGTTTATTTTTTATATAAGAAGCAACCCATTTTCGACTAACGAAAAAGCACACATGACATATATCACAGTTTTTTAATATACTCTTCCTGAAGCTTCACATTTTTCAGGATCCATGGTTGCATTCAAGGATAGTCAATGATTTTTAAGAACTTTAAATTTCAAATATTTTTAAGGAACGTCACCCAATGCTAAACTAATTAATTTTATTTTCTCATTAGAAGTCTAAAGATGCTGTAGAAGAGATGTGGTGTTAGGGGATATGGTGTAGGGGAGAACTTTGTAGAGTGGGGTTGATGGTTGGACTCGATGATCCCAAGGGTCTTTTCCGACCTAAATGATTCTATGATTCTATGATTCTATGATAAAGTAGTTCTCGGTCATTTATTTTGCATTTATGTCAAAAACCAGACCCTCAGTTCCAGATCAGGTTGCTTTTACCTGGAGTTAACAGATTTTGTGGATTTATAGCAAGTTGAAAGATCTAGCCCTCATATTTTAACACTTCTTTTTAACAGAAAAAAAATATATATATTTTATAGCATTTATAATGTATGAATGCAGCATTCACAAAATGAATGTAGATTGACAGATTGCCTAGATTGACAGATTGGGTTATTTTTAGGGAAGATTCAAAACAAGACAACTGCAAAATGTAAAACCAGCAACAAACCATAATGATTGTCCCGCTTTTTCCCAAGTGGGACTCCCCTTTAATACCAAGGGCAGATACTTTACTGTTTAGAAAAATCCTTTCTGACATGTGAACGTTATAGGGTTATCACACAGTCCAAAGCCCTCTGTTTTAAGCAAGAGAAGCACGTGTTACTCATTCATTTCCACATGCCACATAAACCCCTCTCCTACTGGGTAAATTAGGAGTTCCTAAAATTACTGTATTATTGATGGCAGAATAATAATTTAGAGTCATTTACATAACTCACATTACACGGTTTTGTCTTGTAAATTATGTGTCACTGAAATGCCTCGCTGCGAAGCTGCAGTCAGGGAAGCCCGTCAGTTACGACTGTGAATCTTGGCTCCCTTGACACCAAGGATGCTGTTTCTTCTCTCAAATTGCCTTTTAATTGGTGGGTAATGTTCAAGTATGCATAATGCTTGAATTCCGGTGCAAAAGAAATCGTAGTCATGTATTTGCTACCACAGAAAGTTTTCATTAAGGGCTCCATAATACGTCTATCCTTATTTTTAAAGTCATAATATATATATAAACGTGCTTAACTTTTTCCAGGGGAGTAGAGCTTCATCTCCCATAATAGTTACTTGGGAAGACAAGCTCCATAACTCCAAATGTCCCTCCTTCCTCCTCTTTCCCCCGCCTTTTGTTGCTGAGCATGACACCGTATGATAGGGGATATCTCTTTGGTCAGTGGCGGTCAGCTCTCCCAGCTGTGTGCCCTCCCAGCTTCTTGTGCACCCCAGTCTACTCACTGGTGGAGCGGCGTGAGAAATGGAAAAGCCCTTGATGATGTGCAAGCACCGCTCAGCAATAACCGAACTACGTTGTATTACCAACAAAAATTTGTCACAAATCCAAAACAGAGCACCATAGAAGAATGGCCATTCATGCTAATCTGTTACCTGAGTTAATGCGTTAACAACGCGTCTGTGATACCAAACAAAACTCCATTTGCTGCTTAATAAAAATGTATGCATTACTAGATGTTTTAATATGATTGACAAATGTTATATTACAGAGCTCTACACAGAAGACGGTCCTGAATTTAACTAAATTTTATAGTCATGCCACGATGAAAGGAATTACACTGACAGTTCAGTTGCTCCAAGCTAATTAGTGGCAAATTCCAAATTACTTGGAAAAATCTTCCAAGTAACAGAGATGTCTTTTCCTACAGACCCACTGCTTGCCTTTGCAGTTTAGGGTTTGTTGGGTCGTTTGGTTTTGGGTTTGGGTTTTGGGGTTGCTTTTTGTTGTTGTTGTGTTTTGTTTTTTGGTATTTGTTTTTGTTTTAAATGTCAAGAAATTAATAGAGCGAAGTTCGTTTAAGGAGATAATGAAAAGCCTTCAGCCACACTGGTGTCATGACCTAGAGAGGAGCTATTCATGACCTATTGGCATACCTAGCAAGGATGGAAATCCCGGCTCAGCTCTTATCACATCTATGTGATAGACCACATAAAAGAGGTCTAGCTGAGGGACATCAATACCACTAGCAAGGGACCTGGATAGTGAGCCATGTTAAATAGTTTTCTGAATTACATTGCACTCTTTGTCAAGTAGTTGAGGGGACAACTCAACTAGCTGGGACAAGTAGTTGAGACCAAGACCAGTGAGATAAGGTTATAAACTCCCCGAATCAGAGTAAAGCAAGCCGTCCATGGGGAGGTGTGTCACCCAGGAGCCAGGGATCTCATCTCTCTAGCACACCTCTGGCTAAAGGATTGGGGCCAGATTGTCACTGCACAGTAAAATGGGAGTGAGAAGGCTGCACCCAGCAAAGCTAAATACTCTGTGAGAAGGTCTAGGTAAAGAGCGCCTCCCGGTCATTTACAAGACTGCTCTTACTCCATGTCCCAGCAGACATGGCTTCCCACTGGAGACCCAGGAAAAATCATTTCCGCTCTTACTGCACTTTGCTGATTGCTACAGATTATTTTCTAAACTGTTAATGTATCCCATTAATATATTGCTTCTGTTCCGGTACATGCCTTGTTTCTTCTCAAGGAGATCTGTAGTCTGTGTAATATTTACTTGTCAACATAAGGAAGGATTTACTGAAATAAATAACAGTTAGTTCTTTCATCTCCATACAACTTGTCTGCTTAACACAGCTAATATGGAACATTGGAATACATTGACTTAATTTGCACTCGACTAAATACAAATATATATGATTATGTTTGACTGTATTATGTTGCTAATCAGTGTATTCAAGATGGCTGCATGCATATTATAATGAACTCTCATTTATTACGTATATGCATGAACTGTATTAAGTCAATACATTGCCTAATTGTGTAGGCAGGAACTAATCTTCCCTGTTATTACACGTGTTGCTACAGTTTACTATGATAGAAATAGCTTTTACTTTGAATCTTTCTGTAATGTGATAGATTAACAAAGCACTACAATCCCATGAAAGATATCAATGCACTGGGATTAATCTGCTAAACTAATATTTTTCCTCTTATTAGAAAAACACTATATTAACATTTAAATACCTTGCTTCATCCGAGTATCAGAATGCTGTTGTAGTCACTCATTTTTTCTGCATGTCAAATCTGTACTCTTAGCAAATATCAATTCATTTTTAACAAAACCCTAACTGCAGCAATTAGTGTTCTGATGATAAGAATATTACATTGCTCAGGAGAAGCTGAGGCTTATTATGTTAATTTGTTTTTCTGTCTCTATATAGGGACACTTGCCTTTAATTAAGTAGATAAGACAAGTTTTAATGAACTCTTTCTAAAATATGAAAGTTGCGATTTAATTTTAATAAGAGAAAATTTGATGCTCAGCGCATCCTCAGCAGTGTTTAGTTCAGAAGCTGTAATAACTTTTCATTTTAAGTGACAATCTTTATACTATCTGCTTATTTACCCTGAAACATTAGTCCATGAGAGGAATTTAATCTCTTTTTCAGAAAATGAATGTAAGCTCCACATGTCAGCTAAATCTCAAGCCTGCGAGCACGGATGTACATAAATTTTGAGTCGTCTTTTGGAAACAGGAAGAACATAACCCATATTCTATGCAGGGAAAAGAAAGTATAGTTAGGGTGTCGCCATCTCTGTCCTAAAATTAACAACTCTCCATTCTCCACACAACTAGTTTGAATGCAGCACTAAACTAAATCCACTTCCAGAGTGATTTAATTAGTGCTACTAATAGAATCTCATGACATAATCTGTGACATGTTGCTCTGTATGGACAAGCCCTCTGCTGCCAAACTAATACCAAAAACTGCCCCACCCCAAATGCTGAGAGAGGCAAGAAAGAAATACGATGAATCTGGAGCCCGCAACATCAGAAGGACATGCACCTGTTGGAGCGGGTCCAGAGGAGGGCCACAAAGATGATCTGAGGGCTGGAGCCCCTCTGCTGTGAGGACAGGCTGAGAGAGTTGGGGTTGCTCAGCCTGGAGAAGAGAAGGCTCCGAGGAGACATTATAGCCCCTTCCAGTACCCAAAGGGGCTCCAGGAGATGGAGAGGGACTCTGGATCAGGGAGTGGAGCGATAGGACGAGGGGGAATGGTTTTAAACTGAGAGAGGGGAGATTTAGATTGGGTATCAGGAAGAAATTCTTTACTGTGAGGGTGGTGAGACACTGGCCCAGGTTGCCCAGAGAAGCTGTAGCTGTCCCATCCCTGGAGGTGTTCAAGGCCAGGCTGGATGGGGCTTTGAGCAGCCTGGTCTAGTTGGAGGTGTCCCTGCCCATGGCAGGGGGTTGGAACTAGGTGATCTTTAAGGTCCGTTCCATCTCTAACCATTCTATGATTCTATGGTTCTATGAAAATCGTGACAGGATCATTTTAATCATGTGTGGTATAGGTTGTGGGGTGTTATTTGAAACAAAGGAACTGAACACGAATCAAATGCTATTGCTGTGGTGTCCTACGTATGAGTCATCTGACACCTGAGTGCAGTCTTGGAGAACGAGAGATGCTCCAAGCAGAGGAGGGACCATCCATAAAACACAGGTTCCCACCTTACAAGTGGAACAACCGAGAAAAAGACGTCTCATTGGCATAAGCAGAACACAGGCATGCAAGTTTGGACAGAAAACAGCCAGTAAGCACAGATATTGAGAGATGAAACAAATCGTAGGCATTCTGGTGCCAACGATGCAGAGAACACAAGCAAGATGGAAGGAAAGTACAATAACGGACAGGATTTGAGCCATACATCCCAATCCTGCAACTGCCTCAGGAAGAAAGAATAGCAACACACAATATTGTTCAGAAGACAGAGGCAGCCAATCAAGAGAAAAACACTTCTGGTATGACTGAAGTAAATCCAGTGAGTGAAAGTACATGAACTTCAGGAAGAAGCTACCCCTCCCCTTACTGTGTCATGATGGGAACAACCAACTTCATTCCAGTTAGATTCCATCAGCACAGATAAAGTGCAACAGAAGACAGGTACTATGACAAGTCCTCGTTATCTCCAGCAAAATCAGTTGGAAGGTTGTCAAAAAACCACATTATTAATGCAAAAATATTCTGAACACCCCAAGAGATGTCAATGCTTGTTGTTTACTAAGGCACACTGGAGTGTCATCTGTTGTTATGCCATTGGAAAGTAAAACCTAGAAATTGAGTGTCACACACCAGCTTAGTTTTGATGTGACAAAAGAGCGAACACAGACACTATTAGCTTTGCCTGGTGTTCTCATTGACTTCAAAGGCAACTTTAAATCTATAGAGATCCACGTGTATGGGCCATGGAACTATTAAAATGCAGAGTTTCATAACTTCTGCTAGACTTACCAGAGGGAAAAACAGCAAACCCACAAAGCAGTGAGAGCTCCATCCTATTTATTCTATTGAAAATACATAGGCAGACTCAGTAAATAAAAATATTCTAATATTATGCAAATCCAAAACTACTGAAACAAAAAGAAATCACAGCCTGCTCCCAATAACAGCAGATGTATTAGCAGCTTGAACCTGCCCACTGTTTAGTGGTCAAGAATGAGTTTTTGCACATTGAATGACAGGTTCTTCCCAGAAGTTATTAGTGGTTGCAAATATTACAGGCAGAGCACATCATCCAGAATATATTGTAAGAGACAGCAGGACAGGAAAAAAAAACCCCAAACTATTGTTTATTGACATGCTATCTAATTTTCGTATTTCAGATGAGTTTGTCAACCCTCGAGTCAGCCCAACCGTCTAAGGAGCAGACTGAAATTCTGGGCTTTGCCACGGTCTCGATAAACTGGTGAACAAAGTGGGGAGTCACAGGACATGACTTCCCATCAAGACAATGATGTGGAAAAAGTCAATTTCCCTGAAAGGGACTGAGGAAAATATAGCAAGTTTGTGCCGTAGCATCACGAGACAAAGCCACTTCACATCGGAAGACAAAGAAAGGCCTGAGACAAACCAAGGTTTATGTCTTTTGGCAGGTCTGATTACTTCAGAAGTGGAAGACGTGGAATGCCTCAGAGATGCCATTTCTTTCCCACACCTCATAAATAACCCCAGTACATTACTCAGCCTAGCAGAAGCTCACCTTTTCAGGATGATTTTACAAGCAGATGGCTGGTAAAGCTGTTTGGCAAGGTGTCTCCTGCCTTGCTGAATTCAGTGCTAATACATAGCCTACCTTACAAGTTTCCATTCATATTTTCCAACAAAAAGCCCAGCAGATACTTGTCATTTTTAATATTAGATACCTAACTGGAATAGTAGGAGAAGGCAACCAGATTTGGCTTACAGGCAGTCTATCCATTCCAGTATGCCAGAGAGGACAAATGGAGGCCACCTTCCCTGTCTCTTGCCACCTTATGGGACATTCTGACCATATTCAATAAGGGCAAACTGTTTCACGACAAAAAAAGAAACAAGAAGACAACAGCTAATATTTTGGTTTAAATATTTGTGCCTAAATGCACTTGCTTTTACAACCAGCTTACATATTAAATTACCATATATTTTGCCTTTATAGAAAATTTAAAGAATTACCTTTTTTCCCATGAAACAGGCTTACTTTTAAAAAAATCATAGAATCATAGAATTGTTAGGGTTGGAAGGGACCTTAAAGATCATCTAGTTCCAAGCCCCCTGCCATGGGCAGGGACATCTCCCACTAGACCAGGTTGCTCAGAGCCCCATCCAGTCTGGCCTTAAAAACTCCCAGGGATGGGGCTTCCACCACCTCTCTGGGCAACCTGTTCCAGTGTCTCACCACCCTCATGATGAAGAACTTCTTCCTAACGTCCAGTCTGAATCGTCCCATCTCTAGTTTTAATCCATTCCCTCTAGTCCTACCATTAGCCGACATCCTAAAAAGTCCCTCACCAGCTTTCTTGGAGGCCCCCTTAAGATCCTGGTAGGCCGCTAAAAGGTCTCCTTGGAGCCTTCTTTTCTCCAGACTGAACAACCCCAACTCAGTGTGTCCTCACAGGCGAGGTGCTCCAGCCCTCTGATCGTCCTCGTGGCCCTTCTCTGGACACGTTCCAGCACGTCCATATCTCTCTTGTAGTAGGGGCTCCAGAACTGGACGCAGTGCTCCAGGTGGGGTCTCACGAGAGTGGAGCAGAGTACTTTAAGTACCTTCTTTTCCATGTTTACTTCTTTGTAATATTAATTTAAGTTTACTCAATAGGTTTAGAAAAAAAATAATTTAAAAATTTAGTCAGAGACTTGGATGGTGTAAATTTTTGAAAAATTGGAAATTACACATGCATTTGTTTTCTCTGTTCAAAGCAATGAAGTTGCAACCTTCTATAACGTGGAAAACGAAACATGGATATAAAGACCTGCAAGTGCAGCTTGTCTGGTGTAGCAGTCAAAATACATCATCTCAAAATAAAGAGCTAGACATAAAGAAAATGGCTGCTGTGGAATGAATTTATTTTTATTTATTCTTTCTCCATCAAGTTTGAACACAGCTTACAAAATAGATGTTAACAATTGCATAAGAGGATTCTGATTCACGGATAACTGCTACCAGCTGGACTCAAATTACAGGATTTTTGCTGTATTCAAAATACAGGCAACTACAAATGCATTTTCTGTTTCCTTGTAAAAAATAATCACAAAGTAATGAAGTACTGTTAGATTTCAATTAGTTAACTTACTGTGTAAAAATAATTTGACATCCCCAATCTACTCTTTGAACACTATAGCAGTTGGAAGACTTTCTTCTCTAAATTTACTTTACTTAGGTGTTTGATTTTAAGCAAAAATTGAAGTACAATAGCCTGGTGAAGCCAGCAGATTTTTTTTATCTTACACTCCTACGTTATAATGTTGTTCATAAGTTCCCTAGGAGAAAATGAGACAGTCATCAGAATGTTTGAAGTTTATCTTCACAGTCTTTCTGCATCTGCAAAAATTAAAAAAGAGGGACTTCAATTTGCATTTTAATTTGTTGTTTTGAATTCAGTAGGACATTTGAGTAAGCAAAGATGACCTCTCTCTTTTTTCTTGTACATTTTAATAGAGTGACAGAACTTACACTGTATGTTACTGCAGTTACATAGTTATGAGTCAATTTTAAAAACAATTTAATGTATTCTTTTTTTTTCTTTTGAATGCTTTAAAATACAATCAAATGATTTTTGCTTTGAAAATTCAATTAGAAGTTTTAAGTAGCCTTAAATATCTGGATCTGTCAGGGGAGTTAAATGGAGTCTCTGGGGTGCACCTAGAAACTCCGTTAGTCCCTTCTATCAGAAAAGGATGGTGAGATGAGCCAGCCCTAGTGGCAGCACACTGGCCCAGCCCAGCAGCCACCGTGCCCATCTGCTGGGGAAGAAGCCACAGCTGCTGCCCGTGGAGTCCCATCGCCACCACACAGCTGGTTTCACGTCCCAACCAAAGCACCAGCTCCCTGCTGCTGAGGGATCACAGGCACCCACCAGCATGATGCTCAGGAGGTAAGTCAGGTCCCCTTGCTAACGCAGCAAAGTGCTACTGGTTTGCTTTTTTGGCTCTCTTTTTTACCATTTTATTCTTGAATGTGTATGATGAAGAAGTACTTGGATAAACGTTATCAGCACTTGCAGGGAAAGCCAAGCTTCACAAACCTGATGCTTTTGTAAGGAGTCATAAGGTTTTTACATGCGCAGTTCCAGTTGCTACAATCCATTTACACTTCCAATGACTCCCAACCAAGCTCCTTACTATAAGCTCTGAAGATATCTAAGCAACCCTTGCATAAAAAGGAAAATAGGTAAAATAATTGGTGAACAGGTAGGAAACTGAGAACAGGATAATTTCCTCAATGGAGAGTGATCTCCAGTGTCATTTTGCAGCTTTCTGCATCAAGATCTCTGATGTTTAACATATCTGTAATAGTATAGGAATGCACTGAATAGCAAGGTGGCAAAACTTGTTAATGGTAGAAAGCTATTCAGAATAAAAAAGATAAGAGCAGACTGCAAAGGATTCTAGAAAGACCTTATGACACTGAGCAGCTTTGTGTCAAAAGGCAGACAAAATTCAGTGTAGAATAATATATGGCACACACAGTGAAAAGCAATCCTAACTTCAGAAAGAAAATAATGGGCTTTGAGTTGACCTTTACCAGGAAAGCAATCTTGGGATTATGATAGATAACTCCAGGAAACATCAGCACAGAGCTCAATAGCAGTCAAAGAGCAAATAAAGTCTTAGGAACTACAAGGTAAAACAAGAGAACAAAAGAGACAACTTTTGACCACTGGATGACATGGTTTGGCTCTCCCATCTCAAAAATGACCAAGCAGATGTACAAGAGGTTCAGAGAAGAGCAACAAGGATGATCGTAGATTAGGAACAACTTGTGTCCAAAGAATGATTAAGGTTAAGAGTTTTCAGCCCGGAAAATAGGTGAGCAAAGGGAGACAAGACAGACCTGGATGAAGACATAAATGTCAGAGGGTGGCAGATGAACTGTTCGCTGCCTCCTCCAGTAGAAGGAGGAGAGGGTATTACCTGGTTTCCAACAGGTGGCAGGCTGAAAGCAAACAGAAGGAGGCGGTCCATCACACAGCGCATAGCTAAATGGTGCTTCCTCTCCACGGGGTGCTGTGAGTGATAAAAGCTTATCAGCATTCAAGGAAAGACTGCGTGAGTCTTCCCTGACAACTCCTCTGCTGAAAAATCCATTGAGGTTTATCCCATACCTAGATGCCGCTTCTGGCTTAGAAAGTCTTGGGCTTACAAATTGCTGGCGGGTGTTTGGGAGGGAGCTATCTGCTTTGTCTCTCCTTCCCTGAGCATTCACTTTTTCCCACCACCAGAGGGTCCAGCCCTGTGTGGCATTTCCGCATGTAAATAATAAGGTTGGTCAGAGAAGTGCCACAGCCACTAAGAGGTTAAGTAGCAGAAACAAATGCCTGGGACAGGGAATTTTATAGGAGGGAGGAAAACAGGCTTTATCCATCCTGGTGAGCTTTTAAAAGAGCTCAATCCATAACGTGCAACCACACTTTAGATGTTTAACTGGAAGACTACTGACCTTAAAATGGCTTTCTTCCTAATGGCGCTAAACTTCTCACAGGACAACTCAAAACACCTAAACAGCATGAAAAACCTCCAGGTTTTTCAACTTACCTCCTTATTTGGGCAAAGGCTAAATACCAGATTAAATCTTCACCACTCATTTTCTCAGCTCACAAAGCATGTTTCTTCACACAGCGTAGCCCCGTTTAGAAATACTTTGGTATTCTTGTCGCGCCAGGGGTCCCCACAGTCCTCAGGCTTCGGCGAAATTATGTTTTCATTGAAATCATGTTCACAAAGCTCTCAGGAACCTTCAGCAGAATTCTGCTACGCCTGCATGAGATACGGTGTCAACGTATTTAGAAGAGTGTTGTCAGGTGAGATTAAAAAGAAAATAATTAAGATAATTTTACTAGCTTTAGCCCTGTAGTCTTAAATTAGTTTATACTATAAGCACTTGTAGCTGTTGTGCACATGCCTGAGCAACAAATGCCACCCACAAGCTAGCTATAATGCCAGGAATGTTTTATAATAAATACTTTTCATCTGCTGCTTCTGTGCTTACACTTCCTAATCACTCCCCCAAAACACGGGACAATGAGGTGCACTGTCGGGTCTACAAGGGGCAGAGAAGAGTATCTGCTATATTTCCACAAATCCTGTGGCATTTGAGAAGCTTTAGGAAATTTTATTGCAAATTAGATATATAATGATCGCTTCAGTCATTACTGAAATGTCCAGGAACAAGCATTTCTACTGGGGTAAAGGGCAAAAGCCTTTTAGCAATGCACAACACAACAGTTTAGGAGAAAATTGAGGAATATCTTTTCTAACAGAAACCAGTGAGGAATTTTAAAGTAGGTAGGATGTAATTATCTGATTGAAATTAAGCCATGACATTGCAGCTTTCACCTCTACTCTTGAAAAAAGTGCCATGGGATCTGTTAAATGACTGCATGTGGTCAGGACCTCATTTTTATGTCTCATTCAGAAGCGTGGTGGGAAGGGATGTCAACTCAGCATTTAAAAATCCCATTTGTTTTACATGCAGCTTGGGAATATTTTTAAGCTTTCACTTTTTATTGATTTGTTCTTAATACTCAGGGAGAAAGAAAGAGTTTCCACAAAAAAGGACTGCAGGTACAAAAGAGATAAATGGTCTCTCTGCACAAGAAAAATAACACTGGCAAGAAGAATGCAAAGATCCCAAAATATTTGTGTGCTAAAACTACATAGGAAATACTCAGGGAATAAAAAACCCTGAAATTGGAAACTTGGGTGAATACTCATTCATTAGGAAATATTTGTTCATATTTTATGTAAATATATCCAGAATACAGATGGAAAGGATTTTCACTAGGGTAAAATAAAACTGGACTTTCTTCAGCCAGAGTTGTGAGTTGCAAATAAAACAATTTTTAACACAGCAACTCAAATATGCCAGAAATGGGGCACACATATGTGTGTGTATGTATTACTAAAACGAAAACTAAAAAATGGTGAGTCTCTTTCCTACAGAGTAAGCTTAATCATTGTGACCCTACCATGTTTTGCCTTCGTCTTCAGGTTTTATCTATACTCTATGTGAAAGAATCTCGTGTTCCTGTAATAAGGATGGAAAAGCGAGTACTCAGAGGATGGAGCAGTGTAGAGCAAAGCTGAAATCTCCACATTAACTCTGCTCGCTTCTGCTTGCATCTTAAAATACGATTTCCATCAGCAGCATGGATAGCCACAAATGAACGTAACATACAGCACACCTAAACCGGAACACCTTCACGAGTTGTATACCATACTTCTGCAATAAGGCACATATAGCCTTCACCTTTGCCTTGATCATAACACCAAGTCCAAGCTCTGTATCCTGAAGCACTAGTTGCTCCTGAGACCTGAAACTTGATGTGTCCTCCACCTAGCCTGACCTGTCTGTCCAGTCCCGCTGGTAAGATGGGTTGCTCACATCATGCTCTGATGGGGGTGGGACAGAAGGCACACCAGGCCATTTCTCTGAGGGGATAAATTCACCCTTGAGGGTAATCTTAAATTTAAGGAACTTCCTCAAATTCTCCCCTGCTCTCAGCTCCACTGCCCCACTCCAGTAGATCGCTAGTGTGGAGTGACAGCGAGTTTAGGCTCAGGTGGGATTCCGCACTTTCTAGGTGCAATGACATCTAATAGCAAATATAAATAGAATCAATTCTACAGAGACATGGGTCCCAGTGATTTGATATAGAATCCCAGAGGAATCAATGGATTGACATGACGAAGCAAGGGTTCAAAAACTTTACAGGAATGGGTCAAAACTGTACCTAGTGTATTTCATATAAGCACGCACACACCTACAGAATCACAGAATGTGTTGGGTTGGAAGGGACCTTTAAACGTCATCTAGTCCAAACCTACGCAGCTGGTGAGGAAGTCTAGTTTTTTCTCCCCCTTCTACCCAAAATCTAACCCTCTCATGGCAACTCAAGCAGATGAGAGTGTCTACACACGAGAAAGCTAAAGCCAGCTGGAACTGAAAAGAACAGACCTGGCAAGGGTTTAATCAGAAAAGCTAGCATATTGAGCATCTTCTCTCTTCAAACCCAACGCTCAACACAGAACACAAGATAAAAGGAGTTTTGTCACTGGCTTCAGCAGGAACAAAGACAATCTCTGCATGAATCATTAAGGTGAAAGCAGCCCTGATTATCAATATGGTTTTTACCCACTCAAAGACATCTTCAGGCCTATGTGTGCGAGCTGCACCTTCCCATGCATGACCCGTCCCTCCTGCGTACGCCCCACACCAGGAATGCACAGGGTCCTCTCTCTGAAGGGTAAAATAAGCCTTGGCCTCACCAGATAATGCAAACCTGCCAGCGTATGGTGCTCAGTTAACACTGTCCTCCCATCCTTCCACATCGAAGCACATCAGAACCTGCTCATAACCCAACGGCTGCCTGCTGCTTGTGATACACACAGCGCTAATGTTCAGAGAAACGATTTGGCCGACACATTTTTCAATTAACCCCTATCTTTAAAAACACGTTATATGATACAGTCTTCTGTGAGTTGGAGCTGAATTTTAATTCGTATTATTTGCATTCTGTAATTGCATGAGGGGTTCTTGAAAGTATTGAAAATTTTAAAGTTTGAAATGAACAGTTGATTTCTGAATAGAAATTAAACCTGAAAAGAAAAGCTAGAAAGACGACACTTTTGCACCTCCTGTACAGTGGAAACCAAAGTGTTACAATATCACTCTAGAAAATTCCATATAGCCAACAATAATATCTAGAAACAGTCTAGGAAACATTCTCAGAGCTTCATTTCATTGAACCCTTTTAAAAAAATTGAAAGTGTCTGTCTGAGGTGCATATGTAAAATACACACTTACAAATCAGGACGTGGAATGCAAACTATGTTTTTATCTTACCTGATTCAACCACCATATAAAAAAATCCATAAGGACGGATATTCTAATTTGCAGCATCTAAGATCAGTGGTCAAAAAGCAGACTAAGCCCTCTCCCATCTCCATCATCTTGAGCTTATTGGGTATAATAAATTTATTAGTGAAAATACGGTTCTGGATTTCCTCCATGTTCTTAAAAGTTTGAGCTGACTAAAAATGATCATAGCAGCTTTCTAAACTTTTGCTGAAGAGGCAAGATCATGGAAGTGAAACGCAGCAACAGTCTCCATTAATCTTCTACACTACTCCATGCTTTCTCCTTTGCTTCTGCTTCACTAATCCTTCTGTTCCCAGAGGTGATGACTCAGCCAGGTTTGCTTTCTTTTTGAAAAACTGTTCCCCTTCTGACTAACCAAGCATCAGACGCTTATTCCAATCTTTATACAACATGCACAAGAAATTTCCTCCCATTCTCAGCAGAAATAGCTGCATAGACATAATAAATACGCTTACATCAGCACTGCAGCTCAGATCAGAAGCTCGCATGGAAGCAAACCTCTGATTTTACTTCCTTTGCTGTGGTTTTACCTCTCCATAGCTTAGTCTCAGAGTGCACAGCTTTGATTTGTTTTGGATGTAACTAAACTGGAAGACGCGCAACTAGGACACCCCAAGTCCTCACAGGCATGCCTTGAACAGGACTAGAGCAGGGAAAACCAAAAGCCTTCTGCGAGGCAGAGGTGAGGCATCAGCAGGATCCTTTTTGTCCTGCCTACTTGCTGATGTGTACGTAGCCAACATGACTCATAGCTATGGGGAGCATAGGAAAAGCCTGTGATTCGCCACGTCTATGTTCCTGTATGCATCCCGCCTCTTGTGGGAGCCTGCTTTTACTGCACTTTGGTTTTTATTAGTTGAACAACTGTTTCCTCTCTGACTAACCAAGCATCCAGCCCTTATTCTTACCCTTGTATGGCATGAACGGTATTCAGCTCCTAAATACTCCAAGTCATTCTTTTCCTAAAGTAACTCCAGGCAGATAACACGAGTGGTCTTTCAAATTTAATTCCTGTCTTTAACTCTGATAGATGTCAATTTTTACTGTCTGATATTCTAAGGAAAGTCACCTGTAATTAGTTTACTCTAAGATCTCAAAATTAATATCTCTTTTCAGCCTACACTCTCCTTCTTACCTCACAGCATGTTCGTATCGTTAAAAAAAAATACATTTGAAAAGAAATCACGTCCTTCTAAATCTGGAACAAGAGTGGCAAACTTATGCAGTAATTATTGCTATGAAACAACACTCTTAACGAGAAACAAAGTGTGAGAGTTTGTGTTTGTATATGTGCACGCATTTAATACAGTAACTTTTTGGACTGAGTAACAGTCCCTCCAGAAAACCTCCTAGCATTGCCTGCTGAGAGCTAGCTACCTTCTTAAAAAAAATTTACAAAATTCAAAATTCTTTTTCAGTGTTCTTCTTGGCCATATGCTTTTGTATTTTCTTTTCCAGCAAGTGATAGATTGGAATTGTGAATGTAAAGACACAGTATTTGACATTTAGTACAACTGAGGAATTAAAAAAAAGGTTTCTAAAACAAAACTCTCTGGATAAATCAAGTCTACCCTTTCCTTGTAAATAAAATAAATAACCAAATATCTTCCCTATCCTCACCTCTTTCCAAAATGATTTGGTCTGGTTTTATACCAAAGACTAATGCTTATCCTTCTTAAAATCCCTTTTGTATTACAGCTGTAGCAACGCATGTCAGATCTAGTCTATGTGATCTAAGTAACTGTGGTTTTGTACCCGGAGCAAGAGATCTGAAGTCAAGGTAACACCGTCCGAGCTCTGATTTTTGTCGATGGTAGGACAAGGGGCAAATTCGTCCCTGCTTTCAGTTCTCTGAACACCCATAGTTTGCACTGGATATGAGAGCCTAATTGTAGGTACACAGGTTTGAAAACTGGAATCAGGTGGTCTTTCTCGCCGTCTGAACAGGAGGTGACACTACACTATTTTAAAAAGAAAGAGATCCTGAGGTCTAACGGACTTATTATAAGCACCTTTTAAACTGTTATATGAAAGGTGCTAGATGGATTTTTATTCTTTCACATTTCATCCTTGAACCGAGAAAGGCAAAGGTCATTGAAACCTCCATTTCATTTTGTGTATAAAACAAAAACAACGTTTAAAAGAAACCTATTACTGTCTATGCCCACAATACAAAAAACATCCTTCCCAAAGATCAGTCCCAGGTTTTTATTTTTCTATCTCAGCTCAAGATTTCTTGTTGAATTACACCCAGCTTTCTTGCAAAAACAGCTTCTTGGGTTTGGCAGAGAGGTGGTTGTTTTGATCCACCCACCCATGAAGGAAGACAGGAAGGAGTAACCATAGTGTGGACAACCAAAATGCTGCATCCGGAGAACAAAAGAGGACGTCATGGGTTATTCGATAGCATCCTGTTAGCGCTTGATGTACGTGTCTACCCTCCTCCCATGAAACTCCTCCGTTCCCTGATTTCGGAAGCTGCCCAGCCACTTTGGCTTTGCCTTACCAATTACATAGGAAGCTTGGAAGCCTTTTACAAAGGAAGATAATCATGTCAGACATCTGATGTGTGCTGCATATATGTCTGTTTCAGACAGTTCCAGCTTTTGAGAGCCCAACACGCTCTTCATAAAAGTACCTGGACAGTTTCATCCATCTAAAGATAATTATATTTCAGGACAAAGTGCGTTTCCTCACGTTTGCCTCACAAAATGCCACTTTATATTGTTGCCTGGCTACTCTCCACTGAATTCAGGCACAGCACTGCTTCTGCCCTTTAAATGTACTAATTACTTATTGCTGTAATTACAGCACACTAGTTTAGAGGTTTTATCATTACTTTGGACAGATTAACATGCTGTTGTAAGAGCACTTCAGAGCCTTTTGTTTCAAATTTCCATCATTAATCAGGCCAATGTTTCTGTGAAAGTTCAATATTTATATTCCTAATAACAATGTGTGTGCTTATGGGCATCTGTGTTCATAAACGACATATAAAATACAGGTAAACCAGCGGTCACTGAGTACATAATGCATCTTTCTTATGTATTGGAAGTATATTATACTTGATGAATCTCTTTTTTTCCTGTCATAGCGTAAAGGCAGAGTGGAGCAGGATTTGCAGAAGGACCAGTCAAGGCATTGCTCATCCTGCTCGGACATCTGCCTTCACTTTCATCGATGTAGATGGGACATTACCCAAAAGGGCTGGGCATATCTGTGTGCTGTGGCCCAGCATCCAGTGAGATATGTAAAGCTCTGGACATTTGGCATGATGGGGGGGGAATGACACCCCTTTGGCCCTCAGCCCAGCTGAGCCTGCCACAGCAGACCGCCAACTCCTAATCACAAGCAGCGGCCGCACAAGCATCTTTCCATGCCAAGCACCCTTCTTACAGGCAAACCCCATCATCCAACCTTGCTATGGCCCTATTCACTGTGAGTTCTGTCTGCACGTACTGTACGCTCAGAAACAGGCAAGGAAATCAAGAAGATAGTTATTGGAGGTAAGCATTCTTCACTAATAGGCTAAATATTTTTACTACGTCCTACCTAGCTTGTTGCATGAGTATATTACAATCTATCATGTTTGGCTTTTAGAGCAACAACTTTCATGTCCTATCTTTTAGGCAGATGAACGGCTCAGGAACACAAAGTCCTCAGTCAGGTCCCTTCTGCCTGGCAGCAAGCAGAGCAGCTGAGACAACATTTTTCCACCAGAAGAGACCTGAGCTCCTAGAGAACTTTTATTTATAATTTCCAGCAGTGAGCCAACTACAGGTAATCCTTAATTAGCATTGTCTATCTAGAAGTCTATTATCATTAGCTGATGAATCATAGTCAGGATTTTCAATGAAGAAGAAAACTGTAGCTTGGGCTGCCTACAGAGGAAAGGAAAACTGAAATTTCTACATCTTTGAGCTGGGCCAGAATAAACAAAGCCTTTGCATTCAGGGATCTCCAAATTGATAAGCACAAGTTGACCACAACTGTAATAGCCCCTCCACTGCACATAGCAAGGGGTGGGATAACGGTGTTCTACCAACCAGCCCCATAGTAAGGACTAAGACTGATCTCCTGCAGCTTGCACTGCAGCCTGAAGGGTATTACAGAGAGCATGTTTCATCAGGAAGAATAACCAGAGCAAGAAGCATGAAGTATCTGTAAATTAGCTATCATTTTTACCAATTTGTGCAATAGTCATCGGGTACCCATCAACAGTTATGTGCTCTCAAGCAAATCATGTTACATATTTCTTCTGATTCAATAGATTATGGTTGAATGAAACAATTGCCTTTGTGCTGATAAAGTCCAAGCTGACATAACAACTGGATTTTTTTTGTAAGAAATGTAAAATTTTTAAAGCTTCTTTAAAAGTTTTAAGTGAAGGTGTTTCTTACCTTAGGAGCACAAATGTTGGACTGCTTTATTCACAGCTGTACAACAAGGGGTGTAGTCCACCCTAGAGAAGTCCATCCTTCCGTTCTTTTCAGAGCCCAGCTATCCAAATGCAGCTTTTTTGGCCTTTCCATTTGAGCAAGACTCCATACCAGCAGTATTCTCTCCTCCATATACTAAGAAAATAATGTTGTGATTACTCATTGAAACACCTACTGTTACCTTCTTCTCAGTGCTTTTACGCTCTACAAATACACCTCAAAACGTCATTCAGCTTTACGCTAGTACTTACTCATAAGTACTGAGGAGAATACCAGAGCTGGAGCATACAGCAAAATACTCAAGTATTTCTTTCTGTTCTGTCTTCCCAGTTTTATCTGGCTTCAATATATGGGCCAAATCCCCACCTATAACAGCCTCTAGCTCTGCGGGTCCTGCTAGGGTCTTCTGCAAGTTATAAGCATATGAATTAGCTTCCTTTTGGCCACTCCTGCAGAACATTTCTGCAGGTGCTATCAGAAGCTGCTGAGCAGAACTGCCAGGCAAAAGGGGTTCAGGGTCCATGCACCTTCTTATAGCTTCTTCAACACTTCAATGGCCAGAACTCCTCCACAAAACCAGGGTTTTTTTGTTTCATAATAGAAATGAATGTCCCTCTTCCACTTAGGTTCAGCACATCAATGAAAAGAGTAGCGAAATTTGACTTATTGACTTCCCTGAGGCAATGGCCTAAATCAGGATCACAAGACTGATAATTGCCTGATGCTGCAAAGGGCAAAATTTGGAAGAGATTTCCTGTAAAAAGGATTGATTTTATGTCTAAAGCAACAACTGACATTTCATTTACTTAATTACTTTTCTCTTGTTCCTGACAGTCATGAAGTTTTAGTCACTATAAAATGCTTCTGATGCAACAAAGATACCTAAGCTCTGGGTTGCAGACACTGAAAACTCTTTAAAGACTACAGTCTAGTACAGTCATTGGTAGTGGCAGGAAGTATTTATACATAGCAAGGATAACAAACTGGCTGCATCAAGGTGATAAATTTCTAACATGAGCAGAATACTTGAAAAACAGGATCAACAGCTTCTACCTTGGCTATTCAGTCCACAGGAAAAATGTAGTAAATAGTTACAAGAAACTGAAATTTAGAGTTGTATATAATTTTTATGAGGGGGAAAAAGCTAATAATCCAGGCACAGAAAAAATAATGATAAATATTTACAGATTAGCAACCAAATTCAACATGTATGGGAGGGGAGTTTTGTCTAGAAAAATATTTCAACTGACTTTTTTTGCACTTACGCAGCATCTTTGTGAGTCTATCAAAGCGCTTTCCAAACACTGTCAGTATCCCTCTCCAGAAACACTGGTAAGGAACTGAAGTACAGTTCCACTATCCACCAGAACAGTTTCCTATTAAAAATAATGACCTGGTGGTGTACAAACATGCTCTGGGGACTTCAAGTAGAACTGGCAGTCACACAAGTCAAGCATCAAGCAGTGCCTGATTTACATCTGACCTACCTGGTTGGAATCTGGAATTAAAATCAGAAAAGGATAAAAACAAAAAGTCAGGAAAAGTGAAATTTACCACAGGATTTTCTAGTTCTCTTGCGTTACCTTTAGCTACTTCTACTTGCAAATAGCCTAATTTAGGCAGAGCTCCTTTACATAGAAACACAATTTTGAAATATCATTCATATTCAGATGGACTTGGCTAGATTTGTATATTAAGACTGTAATAGCTTTAGCAACAGAAGTAATATTGCAACCTCACAGCTCAGCCTAAGAGATGCCCTATATCTCAGAGTTGCATAATAGATTAAGTTCATCTGGGTATTTTACTATATGCACTTTGTCAAACATCTCAGTGTACTTATTCTGCAAAATAATATATTCCACTCTTGCATCTTTCCATTGAATTGGCTTTCCTCTTGCTGCCCTCCCATCCGAGTTTCTCCTTTTTGGCATTGGTTATGATTCATTTGGGTTTGAAGCAGTAAATGAACCTTTGAGGGATGATGAGATGTCTCATTATCGGCAGTCAGAAGGGCCAGGTCCAAACAAACTGAATCCCTTCCAGAAACTGGCAAGTGCCACTTGTGTTCAGTCATAGTTCCTGGAATCAAGACACAGTTCAATGAAGAGCCTTTAACAGGCAATGCTGCTTTTCTGGAGGAGAAGGGGAGGTGAGGCAGAGAACAGTTATTAGTGAGAGAGAAATACAGTAGTGGTCTGCAAATCATGAATGGCATGTACAGAGAGGCTCTTCATTGTCTTCTCCAGCAAAAACCTAGGGCAATAAAGTGAAGAAAGTAGAGGTCAGGTTCAAATCAAATCAAAAGAACTTGTTCTTCACACGCCAGGTGGGAGACCTGCGAGACCTCTTCCCAACAAAGGCAATGACAGCCATCTGAGGGACCAACAGGGTAATGGGATTTGGCCATTCAACAATCACTAAACACATC
The DNA here is from genome assembly GCA_013396915.1 of Stercorarius parasiticus. NCBI lineage: Eukaryota > Metazoa > Chordata > Aves > Charadriiformes > Stercorariidae > Stercorarius > Stercorarius parasiticus. The sequence continues at coordinate 356,886 of VWZL01002106.1, forward strand.
AAAAACCACATCTGACCCAGTAAGTTTCTGGAGATGATACTAGTTGGCTGCTGGAAGATTGCTGAAGAAGCCTCCCCTTCTCCGTGCTTCCTCAGGAGTCCCCGAGCCCTTTGCCATGGGAGGAGTAGGCACCGCTGGTCTTACAAACAGGTTTCAGGTCCAACTCAGCCCTATGTTCTCAGTCTCCCATACAAAACCATGCATAAGCTGCCTAACAACCCTATTACAAAAGCAACTAAATAGTCACCATAAAACATCAAATTAGACACATTCCACTGTTCAAAGCCTTGTAATTACACAACACTCCATTCATTTCCAGAGTGCAAGGAAACCAATAATCTTCCAATGGTTACTGCTAATGACCACTTACAAAATGAGGTGTTTAAAGCACACTCTCCCTCCAAAGTCCAGCCCCTTAGAAGAAGCCACAGGAGGAGTAATCTCCAGTTTAGAAGAAGTGGCTAATTTAAATGAGGAACTAAAATAGCGCTTATCGACAATATGAGAGACAAGTACGTACCATGGGATTTAAAGGTGGTATTACTGCTTTGATCCCCAGTGCTCAAAGCAATAATCCATGAGTTTTAAAATTCAAGTGCTTGACTGAAACTCCGAAAGCTCAAGTGGATTGTAAAGCACAATTGATAAAAGTAGATCTTTAATGAGACAATCACTTTATAGGAGATTTCTTTTATGAATATTAAGGAGGTTTGAAAAACTATCAGAAGTTGTTTATAAAGCTCATGCAGCTCTGGGTATTTTTTCCTAGGAAATCTCGTGAGTAGGAAAAAAGGTTTATCTCTTTTAAAAAACTAGATATGAGCTAAACAGCTATGATACATGTACAGAGTCATCAAATTACAGACACAGCATATGTGGACATATCCTAAAACTGGTGTTGGGTGGCTGAAAATCCCCACTAACCCAGAGCATTTGTCATATATGAAACAAAATGTATAATTTGCAATTTTAAGGTTAACAGCATGTTTTCTTTGTCAATTTGCATCTGAGGTTTTTTCTTCACTGACTCAGTATTTCAGTCCAGTCCAGTGCTTTTAAAGTGCCGTGGGAGGCCCCCTGCACCCCTCTCTCACCTTGCACCACTCAGCGCTCGCTCATCTGCTTGTGCTTCATTGCACGGGATAACCCTGCCGAAACAACGAGAATTCACAGCCAAACCCAAATTGTGGTGAATACTCCAAACACAGTCACGTTCCACACAAAAATATCCCGCTTCATACAGTATATCAGCTTTCACCTTTTCCATCCCCATTCTCAGGATTATTTTAAATTACTTACTGGTTCTTAAATTCTCGATGAATGACAATTTATTGTTGGCTAAGACAACAATCATCAGCTGGATGAATTTAAAGGGGATTTGCTTGTTTCCTCAAAAGAAAAATGTTTGTTTGTCAAAATCAGCTGCTGCTGTGTTGGAAGAGTCATGAGCTACTGTGCACGTGTCTGCATTTTATCTAACGTACTTAAAGAAACACTCAAAAAAGTCTCAGCTTTTGTTTTCTGCAAGCACTATGCACGGCTGTTTAAGAAACAGTAATATTTATTCTGAAGAAAAAGGATGATATTTAATTTACCCAACATCCAGACCCCCTAGTTTCAGTGCACAACTTCCCCCCGCCCCCAAAAGCCCGCTCGTGAAAATCTTCCTGGTTGTAAGTATAACTCAAACGTTAACTCAAAAGTTATAACCCTGATTTCTGCCATTCCCAAAGCTAATCTGCACTTGGGAAATATATATATTACCTTAATGCTTTTAACGTACCCCATTTTTTTTCCTCAGTGCACTATGCTATCCCCTAGAAATTTCTCAAATAATAACAGCAGCGTTAGAAAATAAAGATAAAACCCACAAGTTTAGCTTTCAATTTGCTATACGATTGGTACTATGTGTCTGGCAGAGAAAAGCATGCCCAAATTATTAATTGCTCTTCCTTAGTAAGGAAAGGTAGAAACAGAGAAACAGAAATGCTCCTGTTATCTTCTCGGTTTTATTATCCTTTTTCTCTACCAGTGTATACTGATAATTTTTACTTATCTCAGGTGACATAACTTATAACCACTATAAACTTTTATCACATAACAATCAAAATATCTCTTTGTTATTTCCTTTTTTATTAAGTCCCTGGTTCATACTTGCTTAATAATATTTCTTCTTCATTTCTCCCCTTTCTTGCTATGTACCCATGCAAGAAAGAGAGCTGTATTTTTCTATATTTTTTGTAGCTTCCCACCCACCTCATAAATTTTTGGTAAATTAATTTTTGAGAAGTTCCTGCGGTAAATACGCATGCAAAAAGTAATCTCCTTATTGCAATATGTTAGTAAGCTCCTATACTTTCTGCATTAGCTTCTTCCAGTGCCTAAAATGCGCTCGCCGACTGACTTGACTGAGAGTTAACGAATGATATATTCAAATATATATTGTTAAAGAAATGTCACAGAAAGAAATGGCAGAGCATTTCTGAAAATGAACTTCTCAGACTACCTCCAGTGGCACTGTGGTATTAGGAAAGACCTGAATTATTCTCACAGCAGCGCTGGCTGTAGGCCATCAACCTGCAGGCGAATCAACCACAACTGCATCTATATGCTTTCTTTTTCTTACCCTGAATGATTTCTCTTTTTAGCTCATCTTTTTCCAGGTACTTGCCTGTACTAGCTGCAGCTTTATGCTTTTCTTTCAAAGTACCGTCCAATCTGGCAAGCAACGTGCTGATTTCTGGCTCAGATTAAATTTACAGCAAACCTTTGGGTTCCAGTTACCATCTAGTAGACGTTACATGACAATCATTGTGAGGCGCCATTCTTTCCTAGCCACATCATTTTGGAAGATCACATTTATCATTTTTTGTATCTCCCCTCCTTGGAATCTATCAGCATTTCAATTAGCCAAACAGCACTTCTTTAATGCTATGTATTCATTAATACCAGATGTGTTTGTTCTGTATTCATCACCCAGTTTTCTGAAATGGTTGTGATTCCTCGTCCTTTTGTGCACAGACCACTTTTTATTTCTGAGGTGTGTTACTGCATATTGCCCCCGCGGCTCCCACTTGAGGTGACGTCTCTCTCTGCCCATCTCTGTGAATGCTGTCTGGGCAAGCTCAGGAAGCTCTTCCAATTTTTTGTAGCAGAATAGTAGAGAACCATTCAAGTGATGTCCCTCGTCTGCAGGAACAGGGCTCCGTTCATTTCGCTTGGATCCTGTTCAGCTTAAAACTTTATAATGCTGGGAAGTTGTAGCAAATAACCTTTTAACTAGCATGAGCTTATTAGCAGCTAATTTCCTTTCTCTACCTCAATAAAAAACAATACCCGCTGCAGCTATTTCTTGATAGACAGCCTACTTGCTTTGTAGTGATGGAGAACAAAACTGACTGCAGCAGAAACTTTTTCAAAAAGCTTTCATCTGTGAAGGAGCGTTTCTGTCCCAGGCCTTGGGTCTCCCTGTCACCCACACATCCATCCGCCTCCGCTGCCGTGAGACTTCCACCGCGTGTCACTGCCCTGACCCGGGGTTTGGGTGTCTGGCGTGAGACTGGCAGGATTCCACAGGTTCTGGTTCTCTAGAGGCTCGATTCTGGATTTCCACCCTCAGAACTGTACTTATACATTGGGGCTTTGTGAATTCTGTAAATTGTAAAAAAACCCAACTGTACAGGCATTTTTTTTTTCTCTAATAAAGAAATAAGATGCACGTTGTCCTTTAAATGCTTGTAAGTTTAAAATAATCGACAAAAAACAGGTAGGTTTTTTACTTCTTCCTCTCTGCATTTCTGAGTACCTCTTGTACTCTTCTGCCACTTTATCCAGGAGCACCGTCCCACCCTGGGGTTACAGAAACAGACTGCTGTTTCAAAGACACTTTTTGCTCTGGCCTGCTTTCTGTAACTGGGGAAAAAAAAAAAAAAAGAAAAAGCAGAAAAGCAGTCTGCACGTAAAGGAGAACATCCACACTTTGTATTTGGAAAAAATAGGTTTTGACTTTTCAGTCTTGTTTTGACTTTGACTTTGAGGGGTAGCAAATGGCAGATGAGCTATACCTTGGGTCCGGTGCATGCTTATTCTAACCAATGATTTGGATATTCAGCTTTTCCAGAATTAGTGTGTTAGGGTATGTTTAAGTCAAAGTTATATATGTTCCAATCATTCAAAAAACATCCTTCAGGGAGAAAAATGCGGTTTTGAGTTGTTACAAGCATGGAAAAATCTAACCAAGGTTTGGATTACTTGGAAATAGGTCTTGGAATGGAAAACTGCATCTCCATCCCTAGGAAGATAAAGAATCATCTGTTCTATCCACCGCAGAGCAGACATTACCTTCAAATGGAACTAATGCAATTAAAATGGCTACACTTTTAATTGATACTTATGTCATCATAATTATGCATAACAGGGCCACAAAAGTTAATAAATACACTTTAATAGCCCATGGCAATTTCTCATCATGTCTCTGACAGTACCTAACAGATGTGTGAAGAAATTTCCTTCTGCGTAAAGAGCTTTGCTTATGAAGAGCTGCTGAGTATGTCATTGCACTATTAATTGCTTTTCTTTCTCTCACTTTGAAGAACCCTACGGGTGTGCAAACTCCTGGCTAACGAACTGCAGGTACAACAGGTAGAGGGACTCTCAGATGTTCAGCTGAGGGGCTAGGGAGGAAATAGCTTCTATGTGCTGATGTTATCTTGGGAAAAAATTGCCAAAATTGCATATACAGTGCCTTCAGCCTCTGTCTACTACAACAGAAAAATCATCCTGCCCATCAGAGAGTAGCAGCAGGTATAATTCATGTGTTGAGTGTAGACCCTACACAACCAGTTGAGTCGCTCATGGAGATTACAGGGGAGTTTTACCCCAGAAGCAAAATGAACAAATCAAGACAGATCTTTTCAGAGGACAGCTACAATTTAGCAGACAGGTTTCCTCAGGAAAAGGTTTGCATCTAAGTGGAGGTCTGTGGAGCTCACTGGGGCTCTGCACGCCTCCAAATATTGAATGGTACCACTGGGTAAACAACTGCTCAGAGACTCACCACGGGTTATTTCAGCACTCAATCTGCCATAAACTCAGAGGATATCCAACACTGTGAATTTTGTCACCTTTGAGAAAGCAAAGCATGGAGCAAGATTATATGCTTCTAACTTCAGTAAACAACCGTCGGAACATCATGCAAGCATGGCCGGTATATTTTGCTGTTGTGTTTGATGTGGTCCTTTAATACTCCTTACGGATGAGATTCTTTGTTGAAGTCAAATTTAAAAAGTTGGCAGAAACACTTTGTTTCAGCAAAGTAAAAACCCTGAATTTTAATTTCAAATTAAAATCAAAGTTTTAAAGCAACAGAGTTTCTAGTGAGGGCCAGAATAGACTAAAATCAAGTTCTGAACTCCTTCCCCACTTCAAGGGGAATTTGGGGCTACCAGCACATTTTCCAAAATGTTTCCTTTTTATACACTTCTGTTTTCCAGAACCTGTGTTTTCTGTGTTTTTTTACAGAAAATTCTCAGTCCCACCAGATCACAGTACTAAGGTTGCATAATTTATCTGTACTTCTTAGGCAAAAGGAATGTTACAAATTGAAGCCACAAGCATGAAAAGGTTATAAGGTTGAAAGAAAGAGACAGCAGAAGAGTGAAAGCAGACAACGGCCACCCTTAAAGCTGCAAGTGTCGTAATCAATTCATAATATATATTGCGAAGAGATGAAAATACCTAGCGCGTAAGTATTTTTGAGGGTTTGACTCAGGATTTACATTAAGTCTGAAGCAAAAAAAAGAAACTAAGACGTGTATAAAACTTTTGAAAAGCTGCTGAGCTGGCAGTAGCGTTTCAGATTTCGCTGTATTGAATAAAATAATCGGAACAACCAACGGCACCCAGCTCAGCACCTTTTCGACACTGTAGGCGTATAACCAGTAAGAGTACTGCTTGTTAGCATGCAGCTCCTAGCCCGAGCCACTTATGGTTTCCCTGCGGGTATCTGCCATAAAGTCAGTGGAAGTTCTTCTGTATGTAGCATTATGTTATTTTAAATACGTGAGGGATTGGGATGGACGAATATATCAAAAGGCAACATCTGAAAGCAACATCTTATCCCTCTGCCTCATGAAATTTAGAAGTGAACAGGACTACTCAACAAAAAAAAAAAAAAAAAGGATTCTTTACCAAAGAAAATATTTTATTATCTGCAAAAATCACAGATTTGTTGTGGGGTTTTTATTTGGGTTATTTGGGGTTTGAGGTTTTTTTGTAGACTGCTATTCAGGACTCAGAAACAAGCACCAAATGGGACCTACGGTCCAAGATTAAGAATTAAAGGCTAAAAGTTCTGATTTTTTTTGGTGGGAGTGAGATTTAGTTCAGTCTCTGCTTCCTTCTTTTCACTCCTTTTTTAAATGCAAATTGCTTCTCCTGATCATTTCAGTGACATCTAATTTTTCATCTGTAAAGTACGATCTCACTTTAACACTGTTAACTTTAATTAAACTCTTTCGTTTTCATGGTTGAGATCATTGATCAATTAGTCTACATCATGTCTTATCCATGAATGAAATATAGTCCATCAATATTTACTGACTTATTTATCTTCTCTAGGAAGTCGAAGAGGCACTCTGGAAGTACTAAAGATATAGTCTGTTTAGAGAGCTTCCTGATGATATGTCATATTTTCTATCTTAAAAATACTCTATATTGCTAAATAGCAGGTACATACAGAAAGAACTTCTTTTTTCTGATGAATGGATTATCTTTTTTTATGAGTTTTACCACTCATAGATAACAGTATGTAAATACAAAGAACATTTCCAGGATTATTTTTGTGAGTGTACATTTAAAGGAAGGGAGAAGAGAGCTCTACTATGGCTGTTGTTTAAGAAAATCCTGCTATTCCCAATGCAAAATAAGGCTCCTGCTTTGTTTGCTCCCAGTGCAAGACAACACACAACACGTCTGTGTGCTGTAACGTTTTTATGACTTGAGAATAGACTGCTAATTTTAAAAGAAAACTTATTTTCACTCACTGACATAGGTTGACATGGGTGGTCTTACTAGCAATATATTTCAATTTAGCAGTCTCACCATGCAAGCTGGGGCTTGGCATTGAAGTCTACTTTCACTCACCAACTAATGAAGCATCGTCTCTAGCGCAACTCACCCTAACGCACCTATTTGTATATGCAAATGGCCTTGGTCTTTGAGAATATGGGTTTCAAAGTGGTACTCCAGTAATTGGTAGCCAGCATTGTTTCACTGCAACCAAAAATGGTGTTGCACGTTGAGGATTACAATTTCAAGGTGAAAAAGAGCAGGTAGCGGACCTTCACTTGCAATACTCTCAGAAAAGAGAAAAGAAAGAGAAACGTGGAAAGGAGTAAAAACCTAGTGAGAACGTAGAAAGAACTGGCTCTGAAGCCAATGCTTTTCAAAGTTACCTGGGATGCGCCCGTCTGGTTTTAATGTATACCTTATCATGCCAGGGCAGGCTGTGGAAGGAACAGACCGCAAAGAGCTTTAGAGGGATTATTTTCCCTTGTCTTACTCCACTTCTTTTCTCTCTCTCTCTCCACTAGGCCTTTCTGGTTGGGTTTTTTTCAGGAGATACTGTGTATGAGATGAGCAATTTTTCACACAGAAAGATAGCATCCCGCAGACTAGCAGTCCCAGAAATTTTCAACCTCCCTGGGAAAACATAGCCAGGAATCAGCATGTTGGGGAGAGGGAAGGGCTGGCAAACACTGTGCAGGCTTCCAAGCTCGTCGCGGCTCTGCCAGCGCACCTTGGCGCTTCCCTGAATAAACCTTTTCAATCATGCTCTCATACAGAGCCACTGTGACAAACTGCAGCAAACTATTGGCAGCGCCAATACGGATGCAAGGGCTGGCATAAAAACCCCAGGCTTATTCAGCTGTGGCCTAATTAGCGTTTGCACCTGTATCACCTGCTGAAGAGACTTCTGCAGCAGATTCTTCCTCCCCCGCTGTGAACTTGCAGCCCTCTCAATTACAGGTGAGAGAAACAATAACAAAAAATACACCCTCAAACTTGGCCATTTTTCAGAATTCAGCTGGTAGCAAATATAGCAGGCGCTTGTACCTCATCAATTTCAGTTGTTTTGAACACACGGCTTCACTTTCAAATAGGCACCATTCAGATGGAAAAGGTGTGTTCTGTACATCCACATCACCGAGCTCTTGGTCAGGCAAAAATAATTCCAGATAAAATTAAGTCTTCTGCAGCTTCTGGGGACACAGCACAGCACTAAAGCCTACCACCCTGCCCATAAAAATATATTAGCATGCACTGCATAAAACCCAACCCCTACATATAATCTGTTTGAGAATGGAAGCAGTTCAACCAGTTTAAGAGGTGGCTTCCCAGTCGGCACTTACTGCGATACCACTACGGGACTTGCTAATAAGGAACTGTTAATCTCTAGCATCAGCAATAGCTCATCTTGGACTGTTCAGTAATGGGAGTCTGATCCCAGTGACGGATTTTGATCAAGGTTTGTCGGAGTTAAGCTGCATTTAATTATCACCAGAGGGGTTTGTGGTTTTGTTTTTTCTTAAACACTACTCCTTATAATGCTCATTGGATAAACCACTCTTTCTGCCTGTGGGGTTATCATTTTTCTCCAGAACTTTTTCCTCCATTGTCTTCTGGGAATAATTTTCATCCCAAGACCACAGAGTTTTCTCCGGCCTTGAAGTGTAGCTTAGCATAAAACCAAAATGAGAATTGTATTTCACTCCTACAAAAACTTAGTTCGTCGGAAGGCAGCAGGAGAACTGTGAGAATCCAAATTGCGTAAACCAGTCCTTTGCTTTATTAGGGATGTGCTGCTGCTCTACCGCTGAAACATCAAAAATCATGACCACTATCTGTCAGCATCCTGAAATATGTGTGTAGTACGAAATTACTATAAATGCCATTAAGGTGTCTTATCTTGTATAAGAAGTCGTGAAAATCAATGTGCTGACAAACCTAGAAAAATTCATAAATAAAAATGCAAATAAACATCACATAATGCAAACCAAAATCTTATGCCCAGGCACGCTGCACAATGACAGTTTGGAGCCAGCATCTGAATCCTCATTTACCATGACTCACAAATCCATTTTTCTCTCTTTTTATGGGTTCTAAGCCCATAAATAGCTGCAGAGATAGTCCAGTCTCACTTCCCACAGAATACAAACCTCTTCACTTCCAGCAGCAAACTAATGATCACTGACAAGGCATTTTGGGGGAATTTAAATTGACAAAAGCCTTTTTCTTTTCCTCAGTCCTGTCCTTCAGGCTTTTAGAATTCCAGACATTCTTCCAAGATCACCAAAATTAGGCTTTTCAGAGCTTGCAGCTGGGACAAAAGCCTTCCAGACAAATTTGCAAACCATCTAATCTCATTATAGAAAATACTTGTCTACACACACACTTCCAAATGTGAATCGTCTTTTTCTGGGTTTTCTTATGAAAGCCATAATCTGGTTCCTTTCAAAACAAGGTGTTGAAAATGATTCATTTTTTGGACCCACCAGAGAGGGCAAATTCAACCATCTCCTTGGACCTCCCATTCCAGGGAGAATTCTGCACTTGGCAATTTCCAATATGTTTCCATGGTGGTATTGACACAAGAACCTGCAATCATACTCCTTCAAAAAGAAAATTGAGGGAAATTCCCGCCCCACTCCAATCCTACAAAATGCGGAGTTATGCCCCAAAGATTTTGCTTCCCATATTATCACCAAGACTTCTTTCTGGCGCCTGAGATATTTCTTTTCCCATACTTTTCACATTCCCATTTCTTTTCACATACTTTATCCTCATGTGAATGAGTTTGCAGTATGGCCAACACCCATAACACAAAAGCATAAATAAGTCATCCCCCAAATTATACTTATTGCTTAAAATAATTTACTTTTATATATACACACGTAAACACAAGCAGAATGCTTCTCTTAAATGCTTCTCTACAACTACCTGAAAGGAGGTTGTAGCGAGGTGGGGGTCGGTCTCTTCTCCCAAGTAACAGGCGATAGGATAAGAGGAAACAGCCTCAAGTTGTGCCAGGTAAGTTTTAGACTGGATATTAGGAAAAATTATTACACTGAAAGGGTTATTAAGCATTGGAACAGGCTGCCCAGGGAAGTGGTTGAGGCACCATCCCTGGAGGTATTTAAAAGATGGGTGGACATAGTGCTTAGAGATATGGTTTAGTGGTGGGTTTTGTCAGAGTTAGGTTGATGGTTGGACCAGATGATCTGAAAGGTCCCTTCCAACCTAGGCGATTCTATGGTTCTATGAAATAAAAATTAAGATGGATTGAATTGTCAAACTTCTATCTGGCACCAGAATGGGCAGAAATGTCCTCGTTACGAAAACCAAATTATCTATGAACCTAAGTTGCATTTCGGTAAGATGTGTTGCTGGCCTTACCAGAAAAAGCAGCATCAGGAACCTCATGAGGAAATGTTTTTCAAACTTAGTTTTTTCAAACAAAAGAAGCTTTGTGATAACATAGGTAAGAGTGAAAATTTCTAAGTCCTCATTAAAACCAACAATTATCACAATCACTGTTTTCCTAAATTCATAAAGGGGAAAAAAAAAAAAACTGAAAACCGTTAAATCAAATTGTTTTCAGGGCATGTACTGGCACCCATTAGTTCCGTACTGCTCCCTTTAGAGAAACTGTTTAAATGCTGTTTGGTACTTCCGACTGCGTAAACATTTCTCTCATGATGACAGTTACCTACAATTATCCTTAATCATGCTTTTTTGCTTTGTCAAGGTACAAAGAATGTATGTTTTCCAAGCCCTGCAGTTTAATGCACATCCTCTCCTCGTTTATATGGTTGTAAACATATTTGTGAACTTTCATTCCCACAGTTAATAGCCTGTGTAATGCAAAAATACGAGAGTCACAATGACCTACAAAAAATCTTCAGTTTAATTTTAAAGCTTTCTTGACAGTCAGAGGGAAAATGCTGTAGCACCTTAAGATCCTAAAGCTTAAGATTCATATAAAACACAACAAAAGCAAGAACCTCATGGGATAAAAACACATGTACAAACCCACAATACAACCAGAAATAATATGACTATTTGAAATTTTGATTTCAAAACAGGGTTTTTTGATCCTGGGGAGAGCTGAGCTAATGTATTTTTCCTGTCTTTATTTTCTTGTAGCGTAGACTGAACAACTGGAACAAACACGTAACAGCAGAAAGCATAACAGCCTTCCGTAAGTGCTTTGTAGCTGAATGTCTGAGGAAATGGCAATGGCATTTCATGTCCTGTTTCTTTTAAGGAGGAAAAAACCAAACCCCATATGGGGAATACTTCCCCCTCCTCCCCTTCAGTTTGCAAACAAAAATAATGAAGACAATAATGGAGGTAATAAAGCACAAAGTCAGACTCAGATGGAAAACACATTTTGTTTCAGTCAGCGTTTTCAAGCACAAGATCATAGAATCATAGAATCATAGGGTTGGATGAGACCTCTGGAGATCATCTAGTCCAACCCCCTGCTAGAGCAGGGTCACCCAGAGCAGGTTGCACAGGAACGCGTCCAGGCGGGTTTGGAATGTCTCCAGAGACGGAGACTCCACCACCTCTCTGGGCAGCCTGTGCCAGTGCTCTGCCACCCTCAAAGTGAAGAAGATGACAATGTTTATACTTTTGCAGCAGCCGGATTTATACATCAACTGGGTTGCTGCACCAGAATTGCAACAGAGCTGGAGACTGACTTGTCACTTACTCTGTTCTGTTCGGCCTGGCACTAAGTGACATTCTCTCCTGCCCTCTTGGGTTTGTGTTGTGGGACATAACTGACACAGCTTTAAGGAAAACAAAAGGCAAAAAAAAAGTGAAAACTGCATGTTAAGGAGTTTGCTGGAGGTGTTTATTTCTATTTAACCGGCAGAGGAGGGACACATTTGGGTTCTGACTGTCCCTTCGGGAAGATGACACTGATGAAATGGTACCAGGACTCCACAGTACCGAGAGTTTCTTTTCTGCTTTTCTGTAAGCATTTCAGAATTCAAATCCCAAAAGCAAGAAATGCAGTATCAATAATCCCTTTTCCTTTTCCCTTCTCCTAAAGTAGGAGCAGATCAGATCGGCAGTGCTTTCACAGCACTGATTAGCCCTCAGCACTGATTAGCCCTCAGAAGTCTCTTACACTGCTTCTGCAGCGCTCTGAAAGATACCTGTGAACCATCTGTTTTCCCCTCTTATATGTTATTTATTTTTAGGATTCATTCCTTCATGTATTCCTGTCGACTGGACTGCTTCCTTAATCTAAGTGGAAAGGGATAAGCAGTTTGATTACTTACCTCGAGCAGTAAAAACTGTAATCCGCGCCAAGTTACCGAGAGGTGATTAAAAAAAAAAAAATAGACGTGGGATTTCGGCTTCTTTCTTCTCATCGTACACTGTTCATCAGCCCGGAAGCTGTGCCACCAGGGAACGAGAGAAATCCAGCTCCGTGCTTCTTTGGAGTGACTCTGTGTAGGGGACTTGTCTGAAATAATAAGTGTAATAACGTGACGGCCTGGCACTCTTGCTACCTCTAACCCATGGAGCAGGCTGCTGTGTCTTCGTCCTTAGGATATAACATGGAGGAGTTTTCAGGCTGTTCAAATTTGTGCCAGCAGCTGAAAAGCTTCTAGATAGCCTAGGGAAATTAGGAACAGAAAGTTAAGTTGAATTTCTTCTGTCTACGCTTTATATTTCACCTACCTAACTTGAAGATTGCAAAGGCTGTCAAACGGAGCATCCCAAGATCAATTACCTCTACGGAAATCTCCAATTGTGTCATATAAACTTTCAAACAACTTTAATCTTTCCTAATTGTGAATAAAGACCACTATTAGAAAATTCTTGCTTCCTCATATTGTCCGATACGTTGCTATTTCTGCCAAACACATGGAAAATACTTTAGCATCCTCGACACACCACAATGTGGCAACTCTACAGAAAAGCTGATTTTTCCTGTGAGATCTATTCTGTGCATCTTCGTCATCACGACGTGCCTGTCTGTCCCCTAAAAAAAGACCAGCCTGCTTTGGAAGTTATTCCCTTTCATGAAAGGACGTTTTTGGCTTATGCACCGAAAATTTCACATGACGTGGCACACTACAGATATACACCCCTGTTACCTAAACGAAGAACAAGTTTTCAGTTGTATCCTGCTGCTTCCAGGGCTGTTTACATCATGGCATTAACAACCGCAGAGGTTTCACAGAGGCACGCGAAGCCCTGGCAAGGAGACCAGTACTCACACCGGCACACTGAGAGTCAGTTACCACCGTACCAGAACGCTCCACCACGCCCTTCAATCCCCGAGGAGGGAAACAGTATTTTTTTTTTTTACCTTTTACCCTACCAATTCATAAAAAAAATAATGAACACAAGTTTTACATAAATAAAAAACCGCAAATCTTACTCCAAGCAATGCTTCAACCCATGAGAAAAGAAATACACATAAGACCAGGAGCATTTCAACGTCCTACAGAGCGCGGCTTACAAGGATTTATATACCACACCAGCAATGAGACATATCAAATGTTGAAATACATCAGAATAAACATGTCTTGTGATAGCGTTTAGCAGCGCCAGGGTGTGACAGTGTCACAACTTCACTGTGACTTGAGAACAAAAATATAGTTTCAGTTTCAAAGGTTTTAAAATGAAAAAATAAGACAATGGACTGTAAGTGAACATAAACAAATGGGTAGGGAACAAGAGAATGATATTTGAACCAGAAGCGTGCACTGCTAATGCAAGAAATTTTTTCAGGGTGACAGTCTCTTTTAAATAAACGTATTTGCACCTTGAAAGTTTCACCATAATTCTACATAAAGGAGAAAGTTTTCTTTTTCTCCTTCCTGCTGTCTCTGAAAGCCATCTGCAATCAGTTACTAAATATAATCCTGGGAAAAGCAATTAGACCCCATGTGGACTCCTGTAGGTGTATAGAAAAGGTAACACAGTTGTGAATCTGCTGTTATTTCCCTCCAATCAAAACTTTCTGGCTGGAATCCAGGCAATGGATTTAGCACCACTGAGGGCCGTTAGCATGTCTTGAAAACACATTGTAATTTGTCTTTGTTCCCTTGCATAAGGATACAATTCTAGTGAAAAAGCTCTCTACATGGAGAAACGGGCTAAATGTAATTCTAATAACGGGTGTTAAGATTTGTACAATCCAGAGTGGCGTCACATAAAAATGCAAATTGAAAAAAGGAAAAAAGCCGCAGTGTTTTCTCTAATGCAACTCAGTGCTCACATTTGTAGACAAATATACTCCAGTGAATCTACCATCTCGATTTTATAGCACCTGATGCATCAGCACCCGACTACTAATAGAATTAAAATACTCTCTCCACTTCAAAAAAAGATTGCATGAGACACATAGGTATTTTCCAAAACAACCAAGAATTACTGATCCGTTGCAATACAGCTGGTGTCTCCAGAGCCACTGAGCCTTCAAAGTACCCTTCTGAAGAACAGCATCCCAAAGACATTGTCAAGGAGCTCTACACACATTAATGCAGGTGCAATGAGGCCGTCGTATTTTTGGATATCAAATCGTGGGTTTTTTCCCCTGAATTGAACGGTAACTTTTCATACATCAGTTTCAAACCTGCCAAAAACATTTTGCATGAAAAATTAAAAAGAATACACAAGTTTAAAAGGGAGACATACCATTTATTATTGATGACATCTGTGAAGACTGAAATCTTGTACTTTTCTCCATTAATAACCATTTCTCTTAGTACACTGGCAATACACGATAAAAAAAAAAAAGAAAGATTGTAAAGGTAGTAGTCCCTGTGCAGAAGATGCTGAGCACTTCTGAAATCAAAACACTCAGTTCAGCAACTAATGCACAGATTTACACATCTAGCGCTGCACAACTTAGCTGGTAAATACTGGACTTTCTTTTATATAAAACTAAACATTTTACAAAGCTATTGAAAAAGTTCTCACAATTTCAGGAGAAACTTTTATCTAGAAAGTGGGGTTGAAGTTTCTCAAGAAGAGATCTAATGCACCTAATTTTGACAATATATTCACAGGAGGAAAACCTATCCTGGATTCATCTCTTCTTTTATTTCCCCCTCCTCTCTCATCAGAATTTCAGTCCCATTCAGAACACTACTTTAAACTTGGGAGTTTATATATAACAGTATATGGTAATATCACTCACTGCTACACTTGATGAAAATTAAAGCTGAATGCAATTTTTCCACTGAAATATTCAGGTTCAGGTCTGCAGCATTTTTGAATTTGTGTGGGATTTAACTCAATGGACTGACATGAAGAACAAACTATACTCCCACCAAGACAGACCTTTCAGCAATTCAGCATTCGTATGATGAAACTTCAAGTCAGGTTTTAATCTAAGAAAAAAAACGATTTTTCTGAAATATACAAATAGAATAAAATAAATTATTTTAGAATTAAACAAAAAGATTTCCATGAACTAGCAGCATTTTTTTCTCAAAATTTAATGAAAAAATAATTTTCAGAATGGTTGTATGTGGTCAATCCAAACCTCATTTCCCCTGTTTATTTTCTTGAAACTAAGAAAAAAATAATTACTATAGTTCTAATTTTGCCCTGATTTTTTGGAAGACAATAATGCAATATCCGTATAAGCTTTGTTGACTTCTCCCCTTCCCTAGATGATGGTGCTCCTTTCATCCCTTCAGGAAAAGGAAAGAGAAGTGGTTGTCCACGGCTAGTCATTGAGCACAACATTGAAAAAGCACTGAAAGTCCGAAGCTGGTGGGAGAGCCCAGCTAGTTGTACTTACTACACAAGGTGGCTTTAGCATACTTCTAAGCAAAAATAAAGTAAGTAAGTAAATAAATAAAACTATAGCTTCGACATCAACAAGACCCCACAAAATCCCAGCAGAGAAACTTACTGCAGAGAAGCACTAAATGGCCAGGTAAGCATTCATTCATATCTCCCTTTAAGCTGTCAAGATCAGTAAATGAATTTCAATTTTCCCTGCTACTACCAAAAATTCTAACGAAATATACCCTTGATTTTCCTTTATATTACAAAGTTGTTTGATCTTGGAAGTTCAACTTTGAGGAATAATATTCTACATGATAGTGTAGCAGATGGGGCATCACTTGTGGATCTGTCATCGTTTCATTCAAGTCTCTATTGCCTTCATTATGACAGAGAATTAAAATCACATCTGAAACCTGCCATAATGATTTTTAAAAATCTTTTCAGGTGGGACTTTCTTCCAAAAGATGAAAAAGCAAGAGAAATGACCAATGAACTCACACCATATGTTTATTAAAAAACGCATTCCTGGGACAATACACAATACTTGCTTAACCCAGCAAAATGAAGCAAAGCAACAATAATCCACTTTGCAGGTGACAGACGGTTCCATGGGCTATTACATTTTGTAACTCTGCCAAACGATTTAATGCAGCTTCATTTAGCTATGGGCACGTGTAATTATAAACTTGCCAGGTAAAATCTAAATTCCGAATCTCAATTTCAAAATCAAGTTGGCGTATGTCAGGAAGTCTTGAAATTATGCACAACTGGAAGAAGTTAACGGATCCCACTCAGCATTTCTTATCTGGTGAGTCCTGAGAATAAGTTAAACTTTGCATAAAATGGTATTTTTTGGAATGTTTAACACACCAATAAAAAGTCTGAACAGCACCCCTCCAATGGACCGTGCGATGGATGCGCTCCTCCTGTTTGAACTGACTGAACTTTGGTCCAGGCAGATGCTCAGCAAGTGGGCCTTGAAATAGTAGAGTACTTAACCACCAACCCATCTGTACTTATTAAATATTTTACATACCTAAATTTAATGATTAGAACTCAATTAACTAACTACTAGTTCAGATCTGAGTGATCTCTGACTCTTCTCCTGCAACAGACGATCATGAAGTAAATTGAGTTGGCCAAAAAATAATGGTTTCATCTTGCCTTTATATCCTGATTATTCTCTTGCATTTCCTCTCCACCTCCTATACCCACGCAGATGCTGTGAACAAAAGTCAACAAGACTGGCTGGTCCCTGAGCATAGAATCATAGAATGGTTCGAGTTGGAAGGGACCTTAAAGATCATCTAGTGCCAACCCCCCTGCCATGGGCAGGGACACCTCCCACTAGACCAGGTTGCCCAGAGCCCCATCCAGCCTGGTCTTGAACACCTCCAGGGACGGGGCAGCCACAGCTTCTCTGGGCAACCTGGGCCAGTGTCTCATCACCTCACAGTCAAGAATTTCTTCCTAATATCTAATCTAAATTTCCCCTCTTTCAGTTCCCCCTTGTCCTGTCGCTGCACTCCCTGATCAAGAGTCCCTCCCCACCTTTCCTGTAGGCCCCCTTTAGGTTCTGGAAGGGGCTCTAAGGTCTCCCCGGAGCCTTCTCTTCTCCAGGCTGAACACCCCCAACTCTCTCAGCCTGTCCTCATAGATAGGAGAGCATCTTTAACAGTGCTGGCTTCAGCTGTCATGAAATGCACCTTCCACTTCAAGGTTTACCTTTGGGTGTTTCCCTGTTGTATGGGGCTACCCGAGGAGGAATATTCACTTACATGAATGGAGAGCAAAGCATCGGGTCCCGTGCTCTCAGCACCCTATCAAAAATCATGATGTTGCTAAAGCTCCTCTCCCACTGACATCAGCAGCAGTTGTCACACAACTTTCGGAGAAAGTTTAGACATTTAGCTGGGTTCAGGTAAAGATGTACTTATTGGACGTAATGTGTAAGGTTAATAAACATTTTCATAGTTGACCATATATCCATATAAACTTCTAACAACTGGCTCTTCCTACCAGTGACCTGTCAGAGACCTTAGCTGGGATCAAAGTAACTTCTTTTTTTTTTTTTTTCCCCTGAAAATTGCCTGTGTCTGGAATTCCCTGAATATTGTTTTAAATTTCCTTTTCCCCACCCAGGTATTGAATTGGGGAAGACCCAGACTACAACCAGTTTTTGTTAGACTGCCCTGCATTCACTAAGGTGTTACCATCGACAGACTCCGGCTGGTTTTGTTACTAGCAGGTAGCTATTCACGCCACGCATGGACTTCACACACCGGGGCACGTAGAGGTTCAGCAGGTGCCTGGTTTCTGCATCCACCGGTTCTTGCAGAAACCATCGGGGCAGGAGACACCAGAGCTCCTCAGTCCTTGGGTAACTTTCACACGCTACCTATTTTTCATCTCTTCAGCCTGCTGCTTTCAAAAGAACCATTTCTGCATCCAGACCTATAGGGACACAGGGAAACCACTCAAACACTCACATGGAAGTGGCCTTTCTACCAATATTCCTTTTCTAGGACCTCGGGCACCAAAAAGTTTCATCATATTCAGAATTAAGATAGAAAGCTTCCCATCTAAGAAAAACAAGTATCTGAACAAATAAGCAAATACAGTGCATATTTCAACTTTCAAACAAGGGTTTCCAAACTGATATATATTCTTTCCCTATGGAAATTTTTAATCTCAAACATGCTTCATTAATTGGACTTTTTTTTCTTTCCCCAGCCCCCTCCTCCTGAACATTCAGTCACAGAATTCTAAAAATATGCATTTTCTCTTCGCCTCAACCACATTACACAGGAATAGCACTTCAACCATTACTGTAAGTCTGAAGTTGATGTAGATTTCGGGAGTTTTCCCTGTCATACAGATAAGCTGGATATTTAAAAATCCTTTTAAATTCCAAAATGAAACATAGTGGCAAATATGGATACATTTTATATACACGTCAATCAGAATAATCCATTTCAATAGGCTTTCAGCTTTAAGTCTCTCTTTATTTGCATCCTTACATATCTTTATTCCACATGAAAAAAAAAAAAACAGCAGTTCTAAGTCTCCGAAATTTCCAGACTAAATGATAAAAGTATTAAATATATCTTAAATTATTATTTTAAAATGTAAGAAAATCATTGATAGCAACTCTTGCCTAACGAAATTTTCCTTTTCAGCAAGTTGCACCTTCAGAAAAAAAGTCTTAGCCACAAGCTGGTGCCCAGTGCAGTTCAGCAGCACAGAATCCCTGTCTCCCAGGATAAAAGCAAGAGCCTAATTATCACGGCTCTCTCTACCTCAAGGCAGTTTCCAAGCACCCCAAGATCCACAAAGCTTTAAAATAGCGAGAACATGCATGAACTCATCTTCGAAGCACAAAGCGCATTGAAAATCCCCATTCAAAAGCAGCCCAGAAATTAATGCCCCTCAAACCAGTGGCTTCTGTCACAGGCAAGGTCTTCTATAGTCACAGAAAAGGTAGCTCTGCGTTTGATTTGCTTCTACAGAGGTCCACGGCTTTTATGATGCTTGATAGCTCATCAAAAATGCACTCATCTAACACCCTTCTGAGGAGCTGCTACATGGACACTCCCTTCTTCTCCAGCACTTTGTAGAATAAATAGATCCTTTGCTAATGAGTTCATAAATAGAGGCAATTTAACTAAGGTAAGGAGAAACGTATGACCTGCACAAGTATCTACCATTTTCATCCCTGCTGATTCCGGAAATCTACAAAAATAACTTCATGCTGTGTAGCAAGACTGCATCTCTGCTCTTATCATTCACGACTGCAATTGGCATGGCTGAGGCCTCATCCTTCTCCCACCACAAGCCAATTGAAGCCTTGCCGCTGACGCCAGCTGAAACGGATTCACACGCACCTTGAAAATACCTTGCCGGGTGTGGGTAGGCAGGTCTCCTCCGATAATTCCCACTTACAGTATTAGTATGGAAAATTCCTCACCTCTTCTGAAACGCTGTCAGAGCCTCTCTACCTTTAGTTCATCTGATATGAAAGCAAGCAAAATGAACTCTCATGCATACATTTGTATTTCTGTAAGGCAATAGAGGTGGGTTGGTTGGTTTCTTTTCTAAAACTAATAAAAAATACCCTTAACATGGAATTTAATTATGTCAAGTACACCACGTGAGTTTCTGGTGACATATGGCGAGGTTTTAATAGTTAAAACAGAGACCTTTATAAGCAGGCTTTCTTTTTTATTTTTTTACCAAGTAAAAAAATAATTGAAGGGCTCTTCAATACAACACTCAAGTATTTATGAAGCACTCACCTAACACCTGAAAAGCTCTAATTTCAATTCAGGTATTGTTGCCGTCTTCTCTCCAGCACAATTCACTGGCTGAAAACTTCATGAGTACATTACAGGCTTCCTTACAGATGTTTAACCTCAACTTCTAACTATCAGTGATGCCAACCTCAGGGCTTCCAAGAAAACCTCCTCTACCGTCTCCATGCTTTGCAACACATTTAATGCAGCCATAGCACCACTTCTTGGAGCACCATGCAGTTCACAGGAATCCCACACCAGTGACGCTCAGACACATCATCATGCACAGGGCACAAGGCAAAGAGAGAAAACAGTTCCATCATTGTCATTGTCACTGCATAGAGGGAGAGGACAAACACAGTTGTGGTTTCCATGGAGTTGCCCAGTAAGCCAGCAATAGTCAGGAATAAAATCTTAAACTGTTTCAAGAATCTGGAAACAAGAGAGGAATTCAGAGACTTAGGACAACTGTAAACTACGCATCTGTGAATGTATGCTGGAACGATCTCCAGCCAAGGATCAGTCTTTGGTCCAGCTATTAGCTGCTTCTCTGGTTGACTTTCCCAAACCAGGACAAGGGAGAAATGGTATAGATCTAGCCGCAGTTGCTTCACTCCACAGGACTTTCTATTAATCTTGAAAATCCATAATATCTCTTCCCTCGGGAAACTTCCCGGTGGCTCCATGCCACCCCACAAATAACAACTCAAAGTAGCAAAGGCTCAAGTCTGCTGTATCTCAATGAGGCAAATGAGTACCCTATTTAGTACCTTATAGTACCTTTCCAATTCACAGGCTAAATTTTACTAAAATGCTTACCAAAGCACCTAGTCAATACTTGTATTAGTAAAAATTATTTTTAAAGTCTTCTAGTTAATGCCTTCTTTGGGTTATCCCAGGTTGTTTTACTGTTCCATTCCCCTGATTAAAAAGCGATCTTCTTACCATGGGAACTATCTCTGCCCAGTGGTGACAAGAGCCAACACATATTTTTTTCCAAGGTAGAAGGAGCTCTGAAGTTTTTTTATTTTTGTTTTGTTTTCCTTTGGAAAAGAAAGGACCACACATCTTTTTAATAATTCTGCACAATTGTGTATTTCCTTTTTAATCTTTCCGATATTACCCACATTAAAAATTCAAAACAAAACTCTTATTTTGAAGTAAGAAGACAAAGTAGGTCGATTCCTGATTAGGACCGACCAGGGGTTTTAATAGGAATTTTTAACCAGAATTTTTACCTTTTTTTTTTTCTTTTTTCTTAAATGCAATGAAATCTGCATCAGATTATGCCCAGATTATGCCCACCTTGCTTTGCAAGAAAAATAGACAATAATGCCAATCAAAGCCATTTGTAATGAACTTTGATTACATTTCTGGAACACTGTATCTGAAGAGGATGAAAATAAAGTTCTCAAGCATTCAAATACTGAAAGTTTAGAATATGAGCCTCGATCTGAAAGCTAACATGGACAGGAGCGGAAAGACTGGAATAGTTTTCAGTGCAATTGGGATCAGGCTTCTTATGATTTAGCCTGTCCTCGCTAGAGCTGGCTTCAGCATCCATTTTCACTGGTGGTCCCACACGTAACCCTTTGTTTTACAGGATGTGCCCTCGAGCAAGCTGCCCCAACAACCCAGGGGAAACCTGATTTAGGCTATCTGCTTCTGACATGCAGCTTCTCAAGTGCAGCAGGTATCACAGGCAGCTTCAGAAGATTAGCGTCAATGTAGGGTGGAACAATAAGAGACTCATCCCTAAAGATGGTTAATGGCCAAGTCCACGTAATTTTATTGTCTGCACATCACAGTTGCTGAGCAACCTTCCTACTACACAGTCCAGAACATACTTGAAGCAATCAACTTCAATAGAAATAAGTGAAGTAGTAAACTGCTGGGACATTATTATTGATCCCTAAGTAAAATGGACTCCATGGAAAACAGTACTGGAGAAGGCTATTGAATTGAGAAACATAGAAACTAAAGCCCAGACCTTTGATGGCACTTAGATGCTCAGGTCTCAGGTGAAGTTTCCTTCTTCCCACATGGCATCTTGCAGAATTCAAAAATAAAAAAAAAATAAAAAAAAAAAATCTTTTGACATAACTGAAGCATTACCCCATTATCCACATGACCCAGAAGTTAGAAGAAAATTCCAAAGGTTCTGGACCTCTACTGGTGTGAATGCGGTGTTATTTCAATGCAATTTCAGCTAACTACTCTCATTCATTAAATTATACCCATACTATGCAGTACCAGGCACCTGTTTTCAAGGGGTTTGTTTGCTTTAAAGAACACTTTCTTCAAATGTATTCTTTGACTACATATAGCATTCCTTCTCAATTATCTGACGGTAAATGAAAAAGCATCTCTACCATTTGCATCCTTTTCAATAAGCGGCTTAATTTTTCCCTACACTGTTTGTTACCCTTGGTTGGAATATCACTGCTTTACTGAACAGAAGTTTTTGTGCCAAGCATAGTCAGCACATGTAGATATTAATAACTAGCCTGTTTCCCTATAATTTACCTGGACAACAAGCCGTAACTTTCTAGTGCCTGGGCTAAGAAAACCATTGTATATATGTAGGCATATATACGCATATACACACACACACACACACACACAATTTAAGTGTAACGCGGTAAATAAATAAAAAACTCTTGTTGGTTTTCTTTTTCCACCACTGTCTTACACGTTGGCAGTATATTACATAATTTTTAACATCTTTCAGTACATGGTATAATGTTTTTTCTTCCTCCAAATGCATCACCGGGCACCGACTAGAGGATTATTACCAGTCAAAGCAGGTTTAAGTTCTGCTCGCTCTTCCAACACCTTTCACTGGTAAAAGACCGGATCATCATCTGATGTGTCTGTCATGGCTCTCTCCACAGCATGTTTCCTCAGCCCTGGGAATGGGATTTTCAGTGTTTGATCCCTTGACAAGCTTTTGAATTGACCTGACTTTGTTTTATTTATTTTCCCTCCCCTCCCTACACCTCCCTGCCCCTTCTCTCTGTTACCCACCTAAATCACAGCAGTACTTCAACACTATTTCTCCCCTTCGGAAAGTTACAGAGAAGTGGTGTGCCTGTGCTAGTCTGCTGTGGCCAAGAGGGTACACCCTACAACAGAAATACAGGACACTCTTCTCTAGTCTAAAGCATCGTAGATGTATGAGCACAGGCTCTCGTGCTGGGAAAGACCCTCGGTTAATAACATCATGTCATTTAGTAGACAGCTGACAATAATGCAGCTTGCATCCTTCGATTGATTCAGGATGTACATGCCATTCCCCCCAAGCAACACACCAATGAATGTTTATGCTCTTCTATTCAAAAATGTCCATACTACCTGTTTCAGAAGCCTGTCTACTGTGAGCACCGAGGCAGTGCCACCCTGCAAGGGGATCTGTACCACCCTTGGGGAACCAGAGGATGCAGCCCTAGATCCTCCTAGGGCAGGGACCACTGTGGTACCCAGCCTAGACATCATTTCTCAATACTCAGCCATCACATGAGACCTACGCACAAATTATTTCCAGGTTGCAAACCAAAAAAGAACAACAAAAATATTTCAAGATGGCCACTAATGTATTACAGGGGAAGAGTGAGAAGAAATGCGGCGAGACAACCCCGTCCCCTCCAGAAAGTTACCCCAACCCCACTAAGAGGGAATTACCAGCAGACAGCCCACGGAGGAAGGCAGAAGACATTTCTGCCGGGCTCAAAGTGGCTGAGAAGACCACTCTGGGACACCGTGGGCTTCCCATGTGGGGCGGCTACACGGCAGCCTCCCAGAGTGCTGCCCTGCCACCGGCACCACTCGCTGCTCCTCCAGGAGCATCCCTGGGGAATGACTGGGATTTTGAAGAACAGAGGAATTTTAACAAACAAGAGACAATTTCCTAATGGGCAAAGCAGAAAGTCCTTCTGAGCAGAAGTAGTCTTCATTATGAAAATCCTCCACAGATGCGTGGAGGTCTCACAGTTCTCTTGATCCGTATGAAACTATTAAAAATGTCTGAATTTTTTAATGCAAAGATCACTAGTTCTGTGCTGCACATTTAGACTCAGCTCTCTTTTTTTCCCCCTCCCAACTGTTACCACCTTTTGGGGAAGAAAAAAAAAAAAAAAGATATTTTAAAAGCAGAATTCCAGAGTTGGCAGCATGAAGTAAAAAGCAGCTTACTTTACTTTAGTTAGTC
The DNA here is from genome assembly GCA_013396915.1 of Stercorarius parasiticus. Taxonomy (NCBI): domain Eukaryota; kingdom Metazoa; phylum Chordata; class Aves; order Charadriiformes; family Stercorariidae; genus Stercorarius; species Stercorarius parasiticus. The sequence continues at coordinate 381,216 of VWZL01002106.1, forward strand.
ATGACAGCAAAAATTTTTAAGACACGCTACCCAGAACCGAGAAACATAATCCAGATTCAGTCACTTAAAAAGGGTATTAACTGTCAGAGCCGCTAAGCAGGACAGCATCATTTCTGGTCTAAACTCACTCATAGTTTCCTATATAAACTAAGCTGACTTTCTCCATGGCTTGAATCCCGTCTGGTGTGCTCCTCGCAGCAAAATCACGTTGCATCCTCCCCGAGAAGTGTTTGTACAAGGGTAACAAAAACCCTCTGCTGAGTGTATTTCCATTAACTGCTGTACTTTAGCTCAGCCGGAGAGATCTTTTCTCTCCCTTTATATTTTGTCATCTTGAACAACAAAATAAAGAGATGGGTGACCCAGACGCCTCTTCCGAATGAGATGCAGCGCGGGCTGCTGTAACAGCTTCTGTAATGGTAACTCCTTCACTCTGAAAAGTAATTGTTGTCTGGACACAAAGCACAGGAAGCCTGGACTCACCAGGAAAGCCTGAGATGTGGCAGGAATTGCATACCATCTACGGTAGCAAGTTAGATCTTTACAAATAGCCTGGAAACGCGAGTTCTGTAAATAAATCTGCTTGGCTAGATAAGAGGAGGCTATCAGCATCAACCCTATCCCACAACGTCTTCTGCACCACGAAGGTGAACTCCTGTGTCCCCATTTCATTGCTTTTGTTGCCTGAAATAGAAGAAACCAATGGGCTGTGAGGCTGCTCGCTGCCATCTGTCAATTTAGGAAAGAAAAGATTAGGATGTGGCAAGGCGGCAGCACTGGGGCCGTCCAGAAGCTCTGTGCATTGGGCAAACCTATTTCTCTAATTGCGCTTAGCATATTATGTAGAGATTTTTTAATTGTTTCATGGGTCACCTTTGTGAATGTGACGAAGCCCAGTAGTGGCTTGAACACACCCTTATCTAATAGAAGATCAGGGACAGGGACTATTGTTTTGATTTAGGGAATGCACAGAGCAGTATGGTAAATTCAATAAACTCCCTTTTTACACATGATAGAAAAGCATTTGATGGAATTTCTCAAGTTACCTTACAGAGTCCCATCAGTAAGGTAATTTCTATTCTGGGGGTGTTTGGAGGTTTTATGAAGGAGAAAAGGGGTATATTATGATGGGTGCACTGTGCTTTTATGCTTTTCCTATTTCTAGTCTTCATCTTGATTTTTTTTCCCCTTAATGCAACATCTGCAAAAGCCTTTGCTTACAGGCAACCCCACTGTATTTCAGCTTTGCTGTGATACATCGAGCTACCTAATTTTTTCCTCAGGAGTGGACAACAAGTATCTACGCCGACATTTATTTAAATATTTACTGTGGATCAAAGCATCATCAAACAGGGATTTAAAGCCTAAAGTAGTTGCCTGATGATTAATTTAGACTCCTTGCATTGCTGATTAAGGACTCATTTTATTTAAGAAGGATTCTCCGAAGTTAAGTAGATGCAGACCTCCTCAGAGAAGAAGATTTTACACATCTTTAACTATCTAATTAAAATAAGCAAATGGTTTCATTTACTATTTTTAAGAATTTATCCACCCCTTTTTACTTAGAGCAAATAAACTTTTCAGATTGGTCCTTTGTGGTCTCAAGAACATCAGTAAATGAAGCTTCTCCTACATGTTCTTAACATTACCTTTTTGGGGGGAGGAGGGCATTACGAACATTAATCCAGTTTTACCCTGCACAATCGTTCCAAAAAAAAAAAAAAAAAAGGAGAGAAAAAACATAACATATCAAAGCTTCTCCACTGTGATAAATTCTTAGTGCTTTGGGTTTGGTTGGTTGGTTGGATTTTTGGAGTTTGCTGCTGTTGTTTTTTTAATGTGCAATTTTAAATATTTTACCAAGAACAGTAACTTCAGAAATTTTTGCTTTTAAAAAGAGTTCATTTTCCATTTCAACTGCTATAAGATGTTGATACTCGTGTTCAATTTCTTCAATCAAGCATAAACATCGTGTTTTGTTTCTGACCAGTCTTGACGGTATTTTTTCTGTCTTATAAAAGGCATAGTCCACAGAAGTAACCTGGCATGGATTTTTTTTTTCCTATGCATCATATTTCCTGATGGGACCATGTCACTCCCTTTGTCCAGTCGGGTCTATGACTGCATCCTAAGAGGTGCCATTCTGCAGCAAGCCAGGCTCACGAGAGGACCCAGCACCTGAAATGCAACCGAGGTATGGCAGGAACAGAAACAAAGTTTGATGGGTCAGCAAAGGAGGTGCAGACCACAGCCCAGCCATAGGGACAATTAGTGGAGTCACTTCAAAACCACGTACCTGGCCCAACCTACACCACACTTAGAGTTTTCCACTGGACCTGCTTAAACAACGTCCTACAAAACCTACAGGTTGCCCAGAGAGGTGGTGGAGGCCCCATCCCTGGAGACATTCGAGGCCAGGCTGGATGAGGCTCTGAGCAACCTGATCTAGTTGAAGATGTCCCTGCTTTACTGCAGGGGGGTTGGACTAGATGTCCTTTAAAGGTCCCTTCCAACCCAACACATTCTATGATTCTATGATTCTAATCCAGTAGCTCCCAGCAAAATCATTGAATTACACTCATGAGATTACTGAATTACGCTCATTGCCATAGGATCATTCCAGCACAGCCATTAAACAGACACTGTCTTCTATTCTAGGATAAGCTTGAGACATAGGGAATGCCAAAACATTGCAGACTTTTTCTGATTAAGGGAAAACTCTGTCATGTGCTTTTCAGAACTACTGTTATTCTAAAATCTTTTCATTTGCTCAATACACAAACCAGTTAAAAGACTGATTTAGTAATTTCTTCCAGATATCTAGGCAACTGAAAAGGAATATACGTTCTGGAATGGAAAACAGATTTTCATTTTCTTCATCTACATATATGACTACATCAGAAAAACATAAGATACAGTGGGAAAATAGAATGAAAGAATAAACAAGTTGTTTTAATCTAATGTTTGATTTTTTTTTTTTAAACAGTCATTACAATTTCAATTCTATTTAAGATTTACCACAATTATATTAAAAACAAGGCATTGCCATACTGTAATTAGATGTATACCACGGGGGTGCAATCCCTTCTCATTGACAGTGAATTGCACTTCCAGTGCAGAAAACAAAACATATTTTAGTGATGGGGAATAAAGGTCATTCAATGCTTTTTCATATTTCCATTCATATTTTGATTTTTTTTTTTTCACTAGCATGTGGTTAGAGTTTGAAAACTATTACAGCCAACCAGAAAATTCTCAAGGAAATTATCTTAGCTGGAAAAGTCTGATTTACAAAAATAGTTAAGAAAGGCAGTACTGGTGCTGAGAGGAAATAACGTGGTGGTTTTGCCACGGGAAAAGACCCAGTCTTTTCAAAAGCTGGTGCTGGAGGAAGGCTCTCCCTTCCCTGTGGCGTTTGTCCATCATGGACTGTTGCTCGTGGTCACCCCCATTGCCACCCCTCACCGCCTGGCTGCTCTTTCACATTATCTTTGTCTCAGTATCGACCTGGCCGCTCTCTGAACTATCGCCAACATTTCACTATGCAAAACAGCCCGACTCCATAAGACCCTTCGATCTTCTTTTGTCTAGCACGGATTTAATGCCCAAGGAACATTCCTTGCATAAGACTTTTTTTTTTCCACTTATGAGATGGTCATTCTCAGTGGGATCTAACAAGTACACAGGTATTTGTAAAATCAGAGTAGTTCAGTGACTACACACAGCCACTGCACAAGGAACCCAGCTCTCCTTCTACTGAAAAATCTGTATCTTAAACCGTACTCTGTCTGGCATCCTGGGCTACTGGTTAAACACAGAGTTGATTTGGGTATTTTCCCCTTTTACTTTTTTCTCAATTCTGCCAATAAACTGAAGGGCCATCTTTGTCAAATCAGTTTATTAGTAGCATGGAGATAAAAATGCTTGGCTACCTGTTGCACAAATACCTGCTACAGACAGGCAGCACATTTTTATTCTTATTACAACTGCAGACTCTAATTCTATGCAGTGAGCAGGACTTGATGAACATGAGATTATTGAAACTATGACTGGACAAATAGCATGATGAACCCAAAGAGAAGAAGAAACACCACCAAAAAAACCCCAAACCCACAAAGATTAAGTGCTTAGACTGTAAAACAAGGTTTTATAAACAAGCATTGAATGACAGGAAAGGAGGCTGAGCATGGATATTTAAACTTCGAAGAGCTACTAGCATTCCAGGGTTTTTTTCCCCATACAGTTGTGGTGTTATTTCAGAAAGCACACGGCATCTATTTTAAGAAATGAATTTTATTTATGATGTTTTGAAAGCCAAGGAGAAAAAAAGTCTATTGATTTTTAACTGCAGACAGAAACTCAGAAACAAATCAAGGTAAAGCGACAAAGCTAATAAGAGGGCAAGCCATCACAGCAAAGTACAACAGAGCAATTTACTCGAGTCCTTGAAGCAGCCCATTGCAACAAGGCTGTGCTGCACAGTCAGCATCGTTTGGGGATTTTTCCAGTCAAACTACTTGGCTATCACAGGTGAGCGAAAGCTTACTTCGTAGTCAGGTACCTCAAGAGCCATGAATTGAGCTTCCATCTACGGATTTTGCTAAATCCGGTGACAAAAACAGATTCTAATTCTATCTAACACAAAAAGTCTATCTAATTTCAGGATGTCAGGCCCCTGAAGCATAAAGTGAGAAAACCACTTCCAGTTCTCCATGCATCCACCTCCCCCTCTACAGAACTGAGAAAAGATTATGGCTAAGTTTCTGATACCTGTGGATATCACATATTTTACTAGTTCCAGAATTTGGGGAAATGTATCTTATGGACATGCACTGTATTTGTCATAAGAAATTACAAATTCCGCATAGTTTTCTAGCAGTCTTAACTTGTGAGCCCTTAAAGATGACTTTTCATCATAAGCGGCTAAATGGTTCACAGAGGAGAATGATCTTTGGTTTTGGGAAAGAAAAAGTGAAGGAGAGTATCATTATGAAAAGAACTCCATTCTCCTGAGCCCTAGACCAGTATTTTTAACAGTCATACAGGTTCTTCCCTTTGATCACAGCTTTTTGGAACAAGTTAATGCCTCAAAAGAGTAGCAAGGTGTGGTCAGCTGTTGAAAAATAACTGCAAAGTATTATCCAGTACGTTAAACAGCATTGACTGGTACCAACCTGTCTGATACCCACATATCTATTTTCCATACAATGTGATAAAATCCCTGAAGCTGCAAACACTATTGTAAAACATCCTCACAGACTTTTGCTCAACAAAATAATTCATTTCAGCTCCAAGTCCAATCAATATTATGATCGCCAGCACCAGCTCAGGCACACGTTCCTCTGCTTTTCTGGATCAGGGTGATCATCTCAGCTACTCCTCTGGAGAATTTTATATCAAATTGTAATGCGTATGCTTGCAAAAAAAAGACATCTTAACTAGGTGCAGAGGAATTTTCTCCATGTAAAAACCTCATTTTAAGGTAACATCAACAAACCAAGAATCCGTCAAATTATCTGAAAGTAATCTGGGGAAAAAAACTAACCCCACACCAAAAAAAGCCCGAAGCAAACAAAAAGACACCAAACCTCCAAAAATATGAACTGCAAGCAATTTGTGAACAGAAAGATCACACACACACATATATATATTTATATATACACACACACACACTTGAATCTATTATTTGCTACAAGTTATCACTCTACTCCTTCTGTAATTACTTTATTTATAGAAAACAGCAAATGAGCTCTTCCTGCTGTCTGCTCTGCAGAGCCAGGCTGGCTGAAGAAGAACAAGCTGGCCTCCTCTCTTTTTAATGTGATTATCAGAATTACCAGTGCTTCTGCCACGGTCCTTATCGTCATCGTTCATCCATAACGCCAATAGCCTGGGGACTGACTCCTAGACTCAGGTGAGGCTCACAGTTAAAACACAATGTCGTATTTTTTTGTATGGAAATTGAATAGATTTTGTCTGGGAATCAGCGAGGGAGAATACGTGTGAAACACTGAAGTGATGCTTTTCTTCAGAGACTCGCTCTTAGACAAGCTCTCCATGCAGAGGGTTTTCATTTGTCATAATGAAAAATAGCAGATCATTAACATTAACATGTCTCTAAAACCTCAAGGTGCACGCTCCAGTAAAGACGTGATGACTTGATGGGCCAGCTACTCACCCTCCGATGGCTTCCTCGCTGCTCAGCCGGCAAACCGAATGAAAAGCCCATTTAAGCAGCCGGCTCTGGCTCTTAGTCTGAAGGGTACTTCAGTGATCCCAAACCTGAGCAGTTAGAAACAGAAAGACCTCAGACCAGAAACTTCTCTCATCCTCTCTACAGCAAACGGGGCAAGGACTGGCACTCACACGGAAGATCCTTCATCCATCCCCCAACTTTATTATTTTTTTTCAACCCGTTTCAGGCAGAGCCAAGAATTTATCCCACTAAGTCCACTTCACTCTGATTTCCCTTTTTTTTTTTTTTTTTTTTGGAAGCAATGTATCACAGAAGGGATTTTGCAATTTATTTTGCAATTCCCTCATAAAATTTAATCAAACATGCAACGTCCTTTTTCAGGAAGCATAGTCAGAAATATTGCCCATTAAGTTAATACAGGAGGAAACATTCCAAAGGCTGTTCTCAATCCCCAGAACTGCTCATTCATAATAAAAATCTATGCTGCTTTCAACAGAAGTCTGAAGTAGTAAATTGGAAATAGAAGACTGAGTCTGGAAGCCTCGGGGAGGGGAATACAATAGAAAACCTTTTAAATTTGTTGAATTTCAGACCCATCAGACCGACGCATTACTTGAACGCTTGCCTCCAAATCAGCGGATTATTTTAACCGTCAGTCACATTAGCGTGTAATGCTCCCATGTGCGCACTGATGTTTCAAATGCCGCGGAGATCCGTGAGCGAAGACAGCTACGTTTTATTCCCAGTTCTGCCAGAAACCTCCTGCACAGCACCAGGCAAGATGCTTCACCTGCCCCTGCCTCGCTCTTCCCACTGGCAAAATCCTGCTCCTGATCATCCTCCGGCTCCCCAGGGAGTCACCCAGAGAACACGGACTGTTTGCAAAGTTGTCAGAGAAGCACAAATAAATACACGGCTATGGTGCGCAAATGGGTCTTTTACATTTCAGAGTAGACGTCGGAGGTGGGCGGGGAGGCTGTTTTTCTTCTGATGGATGAATACAAGAGATACAGAGAAAATTAAAGTGTATATTGAGTTCACGTCTTGTATGTCTGACAGTGATTACATAAACATAAATGTTTTCCTGAAGACGCCAACCCATTTAGACACATTTTTCTGATCCTGGTTACTTATAAACAGTAGATCCCAAATATTTGTTGTCAAGATACTACTACCAAATTTGAGAAAGCTGTTACAGGTATTCTGCGATATCTAGCTTGTCCCATTATCTCCGATTTATCTAACACTTTCATTTCAAAACCTGCATAGCTGAATTATTCTCTATAAAGCATACAAGATTTAGTCAAGTTTGAAATGCTAGCTGTCCAGCTTGAATAATTTCCTATTATTAGGAAGATATTATGCAGATATTTAATTGTACCGGCCCACAGCGGTACAAGTGAACCAAGACTGGCGCAGGGCTAATTGCAATAGTTGGAAAAACTTGGTCTTTGGCTTCATGGACCTCATTCCAGAACGGGAATGGTGCAGCGTGGGTGCATCCCTGCCTCCCCGCCACCCTCTCCCGCTAGGCAAGGGCTACAGAGAAACCCCAGGCTCCTTTACAACTTCACTGCTGCAGGTTTGGGGGTTTATTTGCTGCAGAGGCAGGGCAGCGATCCCAAATTCGCTGTCGTCGTCTCTGCCTCTCTCGCACTGGAGCGCCGAGATGAACATGAGCGTCTTCAAATGCAGAACACTTGGGCTCTCCTTCCGCAGCGAGGTGAACGCCGAGGAGCTGATTGCTGCTCCCAGGAGTGCCTGGCCGGTGTTTCAGCAACGCCCTGTACAATCTTTGCATTAATCTCTCAGCAGTTCTCAGTGTACTGTAAATGGAGCCGCACTTCAGTTTCCATTAGGCCAACACAGCCCCTGCTCCGGTTCTTGTCTGCCTGCTTGTCACAAGGGAGAAAACTTCTTCAAGCCAAAGCGTTTGAAGATTAAAAAGTCTCAAGACAAAAAATGTCTCTTTTGCTTGGGTTTTTCCACAGTTCTCAAAGCCTTTTTCTTTTACCTTTTTTTTTTTACCAGCCACAGAAATATCTCTATTTTCTTTAGTTGCCAGAGTAATAAAGAACTCTGATCACTGTATTTTTTGCATGCACTCTTCGTTCAATTTCTCCTCCATATTTAATTCAGAGCACCTTTCAATTTTATTTTCAATTTTAAGCAGTGTCACTTCATTTATTAAGAACAAATTATTTCATGTAAAAAAAAATATTAACTACTTAATGACGAAGAGACCAAAAGAAAGTATGTAATATTACTTATCTCCCTCAGTGAAAAATCTCTTGAATTTCATCATCTCTGTGTTTTAAAAGTTTGTCCATTTTAAAGCTGGTGTTGTTTTCTTTATAACCGGACTGGACATCATAAAGCAGTTTGGGATTGCTGCCTTGCTCCAGATAGTAATTTTTGTGGCTCTTTTACGCACAGTAGAAGGATAGTGTTACTACACATCTGTTGCTACTTCCACCTCTTTTCTTGAATCCAGATATTGGACTGCAAATTTTTACTTACGCTTGGTAATCCAGGTAGTATTCCTTCCTGCAGGGTAATTTCAAAGTTATTACATTCCAGGGAAGGTCTTATCTGGCAATACAACAAGGACTCTTTCTGCATGAGCTTGTAGCTCTCCAATATTAACTCCTCCAGCATCTTTCTCTGTAACTAGTTTTACCTCATCATCATAAGTTACATTTAAAATAAGAATGCCGAGTGATGAAATAGAGGAATACTGGAGATGGAATCATTCACAAAGAAGGTCTGAATCACTGCAGTGCTTGGTGGCCATTTCTACAGTGGTTTTCTGATATTTGTTCATAACTGAGAATTAAATCAAATAAAAAATAATTGGCATAGTTCAAAAAAGGCCCGTTATTTCTCACAAAAATCATTACTAATTTTCCCAAAGACGAGAAATTTATTTTCTCTCCTACCATCCTGAACAACTGTAGCTCCAGCTGGGATCTGAGGTGTATTAAAAAAAAAATAGACCAAAAATTAACCCTATGTTATTCCTATTCCTGATACTGTATATAACGTAATGCAGTAGTATATATGAACATAATTGGATATCCCCTCCAACAAAATAGCTGTGAATAGTCCTGTAAATACCAAATCTTCTAGTGGACAATTTGCTTTAACATGATTTACAGAGAAAAGTCACCAGGATTAGGAAAGTTGTTATGTGAGTTTTTTGAATATTCGTAAATACTTTTACAACACTTTTCAGAAACGGTGCTGACCTCGACTTGTCTCTATTAATCAGAGTGCTCCAATTAATAAAAGGATTGCAGTTTCTGTAATTCAGCTTTTCAGGAATGTCTAAACAGAATGATGTGTCTAATTAATATTTACAACGTCATCGAAATTACAAAAATATTACTTCATTTAGATAGTACTGAGACACAAATCTCATCTCTAACCTTGAAATTATATATTTGGTTCTTAAAAATGCCCATATGCTCACAATTTCTCACGGGGAAGCATCTCTTTTATTCTTTGGGGCAGAACAAATTATAAACCTGCTCTGAATGATTTCTTTCCTGAGGGCTTCGCTGTCAAGACACTTTGTTGAACTGCTTGAGTTCGCTTACAACTATTTTCTCTTACAGTAATAGTAGAAAGAAGTCAGTGGGATGAAAAAGTTTGGTTATAAACCAGGACAGCTCATCCCAGCTCCACCGCACAAGGGGACTAATCCAGCCACTTTCCTTTACCGTGGTCTCATGCACTTTATATGTGTTGTGAAGGTCTCAGAAGTTAAACCTCTTGAACCATCACATAAAGAATTTTAATTCAAAAAAATAGGAAACAATATTATTCATTCCGCTATTTGTGCTGTAAGCTATGGTCTTTTTTAGAAACAGGATGAGATCCCGGAAAGAGAAAAGTACATCTTGTTCTTCTTCTGATTATAACACCATATTTAATTGAATTTCAATCATTTCAAAGTAGAAAAAGCTGATCTTTACGCTCAGCACAGTGTGTTTCAAAAAAGACGTGAATAAAGATGAAGTGACTATGAGGATTTCTCCACCAGCTGCTCTTCGATAACATTTTAAGAGAACATAACGCTAATGCCACTTTATCATAAACTTGGTTCTCATAATCCAATACGGTTCACCTAAAAGTTAAGTCTGTTTACTGAAACTTCCTCAAAATTACAAATTCATCTATTTGCCATTGCTGATTTTCCCAAACATCGAAAGTGGATTAATGTTTTTCTTTATGCAATTTACATTCCCAAAGTAAGTTTATTAAGTTTTCAGCTTGAAATACGATTACAAGCCCACCCACTCTCACCTTGTACCTTTATATTTTGTAAAATTGTACTTTACTACAGTTTCATGACAGTACAGATATTATAACGCATCGAAGAGGTGAAGGGGCTTGTATTTTACTTTCTTAGCATAAGAATGGCCCAGTAACCTATTTCAAATAGTGCCCACGACTATGCTTAGGTAGAAAGTACACACTATAAATACTTTTTTAATTAAAAAAAAAATAAATTAAGAAAAAGCTGCTAGGTAGGGCAGACTGACCCATTTTATTTTATCAAGAAAAAAGTCCTACTTTTATTTGTCTTGCAATGATCCTGTATCAAAGTGTCAGACTCTTCATTAGAAACAGACGACATTTGGAAGCACACGCAGTAAGACAGATCAATCAGCAGCTTCCCTGTTTTTAAAGAAAATATATCACTCAGTTATATTACTACTAATAAATAATGAAATCGATCACTGATTGATACCCTGAAGCAACTTCTTCTTGGGCTCCAAAGAGCCCACACAGAGCAGAGCCCAACAGCCCTGCTGCCAGAGCAATCCAACCGCCCTCAACCGTTACCTCTCAATCCTGCCTGCTTTTGATTTACCCACACCCCTGGCAGCAGGCTCTTTCACAATAAAAAATAAAAAAAAAAAAAAAAAAAAAAAGAAAGAAAGAAAGAAAAAAGAGAGCGTATACTCCATAATACATATAAACTACAGAAGTGGATCTGCTTTTTGTAAGATGAATTTTCATTACTTTTCCCCAGGCTCTTAGCCAGCTATGTCAGAAGAAGCAGTTTCAATGAAAGCTTGAAAGGCACCAGATCAATTTGACTGTATGGTTTTTTTCATGCAGTTATAATCCTCTGCCATTAAACAGGAAAAAAATATCACCTGGAGCTGAAGAAAACATCAAAAAAGTCAAGTGGAAGGCCAGTTTTAATCAGTATTTTATCGTTTATCTTCAACCTTGGAATTTATTTAGTAGAATTTTAAAAGGAAGGAAGCGTATTATAAGATTTCAATAAATGAAGCACTTAAATGGTTTTGAAAATTTCCATAAACATCTTTCAGCAACTTTATATCATTCTTATTTCTTTAAAAAAAAAATAATCTCATCTGCTTTTGGCAAAAGGTATTTTCATCCCTTATGAAACAATTTCAGGAGCAGGCATAGAAAGTCATGATCTAATTCCACTCCTCTACTGGGCTAGGAGGTTGCGATCATCTCCGACTTGGGTGCCGTACAGATATATCACCTGAACAGTGGGTCTGGGTCAATGCATCTTAAAGACTTGTGAGCATCACCAACATCAAGCGTGTGCAGACCAACCCAAACATTGGCATGTAGAGACACGAACTAAACCAAAGGTGTCAAAATTTAGGGGTTTATTATAGATATACCATGCTCATTCTTGTTTTTCTTTACCCACTGCAGAAAAGATCCTGTAAATAAAAAGCTAAAAAACTAACTGCACCTTTGCTTTCTATTAAGAGATGCCTCCTGGTAAGAATGCCCCATCCCTCCTAGCTAGGCAAACAGACGCCGACACAATAGAACAAACAGGTTTGGTTAAACAAAGCTGATTTTTTCCCTCTGAAATATGTTTGGTTAATGAAAATTATTTTGCTGAGTTAGTGACCTAAATGGGAGAGTATTTTAGAGAAGCATATTATTTCAAGTAATTAATATTAGTGTAATTAAAGCCATAAATGAGGTTTGATTCCAAGCTAAGCTAATTCAGAACAGGGCATTCTAATTTACTTTTACCTCCAATCAGTGGAAATTTCACTGTTCTTATCCTGGAAGAAATAAGCTTTGAAGAAAATCACTTAGCTTCCAAGGGTTGTTTTAATCAGTAAAGAATACCCATTCAGCCTTAATTTCAGAGTTGTGCTGATTCAGAATTAGTGTTTATTGTGGAGATAAGTGTCTTAATGTGTTTAGAAATCTGGTCTTGTACAACAATAATTTTTGCACTGTAATAAATGCAGACTGAAATTGTTATTATTACATTCATTAATAAACAGTTAATTGATAGATTAACAAAAAATGGAAATGGAAAATGCCAAAGTATAATTGAATCAAGGCTATTCTAAATAAAGTTCCTTGGAAATCTATTCTTGAAATAGTACTTTCATTATCTTTATGAATCCTACAGAAAAGGATAGAAATGCAGTGGTTGTTAGCCTTGTAGGTGATGCAGAAGTAAGTAGACGGTTATTTCCCAAGAAATCTCATATCCCACAATACGTTCAGCTTTGCTAAAAAATAATATGGAATACAGTTCAATTTAAATTGGTATGAGGGACCAAGAACGTATATCACAGGTAAGCTGGAGAATTCAAAAACCGTAACATAAAGAATAGCCAAGTACAAATAAGATGCTAGGACAATGCAAATAGGAGAAAACACAATCCTTCAATGGGTTCACAGCAGAATATCAAACAAAAAACTCTTATTGCCATGCCATAACATTACTGAGACATTCTCGGAGGGCTGTATCTAATAAAGGTGTCCAGACTTCCAAAAATTGTTGAATATAAAGAAATTGGGCAGCATCTTTTCAGTGCTCGACAGATATGGCAAGATATGGTTTATTTTTTAAAAGCGTGTGGTAAATCAAATAAAATAATATGCCTGACAGCGCAGCAAAGTTAGATTTCATGTACTCCTCAACTCAGCCCTCTTCAGCCATTCTGCTCCACACTTCCATGTCCCTAAGCATTTCTGTTCACCAGGTTTATTAGGGACCACAGGTTATTAAGGGCTTGATTATGTCAAGTGAGCTTCATGGTTGAAGCTTCATGGTTGAAGCTTCATGCTAATCATTTAGCTTTATGAGTACTGGTCCCCAGATATTATTTTGTTGGATATACCAAAAAAACCCAAAAAACTCAAACCCCAAAAAAACACCCCACCCCAAACAGGACTGAGCTGTGCTTGACCAGGCATAGAGTCTTCCGGTAATTCCCCTTCAGGTAAGTTACTAGTGAATTTTAGTCCTTGGCTGTCAAACACAATAGCACACAGTCAGTGCTTGATTTAAAAGAGCCAACCACAGCAGTGTCCATTAGTTTCCAAAAAAAAAGCAACTACAGGGCGATGTGATGCCTTGGTGCCAGGCAAGCAAGCAGTTCTGCAGGAACGGTAGCGTGAGGACAGAAATCAAACAGTCAAGCTGTTTGACTTACTGTCCTTCGATGTACAGTGTTGCCGCTACACCTCATCCACTTTTTAAAAAAAAAAATATTCATATATATATATATACTCACACACATATATATACACACATACAGAAAGCAGATGCAGAGACAAACACACACTGCCTTTCCATTAATCTTTTAAAAGAATGAATAATTTCAGAAGCATTAGGTCTTTCTAAGGGTACAGATGGCGGGGGGAAAAAACCCACACTACACAGACAAGTTGAAGCACTGAGTAAAAGGTTGCACCTAGAGAGTATTTTGAGCAGATAAGGAAAACGCACTATGTATGATCCAGGGGGAGCATTACGAGCTCCAGTTTAAAGGCAAGCAGACTAGAGGAGTTCAAGTTATTCGGAGACAAAGGCTAGAAGATTAGTGACAGTCAGTCCGGGGCTCCAGGCACCCCAAACGACTCAGTTTCAAAGCCGACTGGAAATGAGGGATATTTACAACTATTTCCTCCAGGCACTTCATGTTTTTAGCTTCAGCCGGAGTTATAGCACACCTCTTCTCACCATTGTTCTTTGAGGAAAAAAATGAAGTTCAAATGTACTTATGGTATATCCATTCACCCTTGAACTACAAATTAAGATGGCCTGTCAATTGCCAAAACTTTATCTTTTCAAGAAGTCACAGGAGCTGGTTTTATTCTCAGTATAATTTGACTGGAAGGCGTTGCTGCTTCCAAATGAAAGGAGGATTGGAAAGACCAGCAGAAGCCAGGGGCTAAAAAATAATAAACTTAGAAGTCACAAACACAGAGAATGAGACAAAGGAGAAGAAATGGGTATAAAAAATGAAAGTGGCCCTAATAAGATAAATTTAAGGCACAAAAAAAGAAACAAATAAAAAAAAAAAATGGTTCTCTAGACTCTCTCTGAATTTTTGCAGCCTCAGAAGTATCCAGCAGAGTAGCTGATCAGGAGGGATCTGAATATTTACAGGATAGAGATAGAAGAGATAAGGTGATAAGTGAGAATCCAAGCAAGCTTCGGATGAGGCTCATGTCACTGAACAGATAAAAGAGAGAGAGAGAGAATAACACAGGCAAGTACAAGGGTTATGAAGGGCTACGGTGGATGGAAAAGAAACCCCTCTTTTACCATGGTGGGAAAGGGAGCCAACCCAGGGATTCAAAGAAAGGTTAAGCATCCTAATGGCATCACCTTGCACCGCTACTGGGGTGCACTGGGGTGCGTGCAAAGGACAGGGCCCCAGTTAACACGTGGATGGAGAAGAGAATAAAAGTGACAAGAGTGTGGAGTGTGAAAGCTGAAGGTGTGTTGTAGCAAGGCTATATGAGAGTAGGGAGCCAGGGAGAACAGAGATTGGGTACCAAATAAAAGGACTAAACTTTTCTTGGCTTCTTGCAGGAGAAATGATTTAGTGGTTGAAACACATGAGAGTCTGGAGCTCTTTGTTTTGTTCCCCTCTCTGTTGATCATTTGGTCCATGACCCCAGGCACAGAACTGCTCTGTGCCTCGGGCTTTCCACCACAAAAGTTAGAAAAATTATTCTGTTGTGAGCAAGCGACCCTTCAGGCTGCCCAAGAGCCACCTGCTCCCAGGACACCAACAGCTGGAGGGCCTTTAAGAACAACTACTGCTGTTGAGATTGAGACAGTTTCAGAATAAATAAATAAATCAAACCAAATTTACCTTTGTACAGCCAATGAGACAGTCTCATTGGTTTCCAATTCAAAGAGAAAACAGGTTAAAAAGTTCTGCTATTGGACTTAACAGCTCTACCCCCACCCCACAGAATACTGCTCTTCTTGCTGCACTTCCTTTGTATGCTGACCTCTCCTCACCACCTCATCTAAGTCCCACAGATAAAACTGACACAAAAATAATACAGAAGCTTCATGGCTGGAAAAAGAAATGAATTAATAATAGAGATAACCATACCAAAAGATTGTGGCTTGTTGGTTTTGTTTTGGGGTTTTTTTGGGGTTTTTTTTTTTGTTTGTTTGGTTGTGGTTTTTTTTTAAATGGAGAATTTTACCTTCCTTTGCAGTCTTAAAAGAGAAACTGAGATCCAGGTATTCAAGACAAATAACTACAGGAAAAAGAAATTACCACAGTAACGTCTAAATGACCTGAATGAGTCACATACGTCAGTTCTCTTTTAAAAAGACTGCATCGTGGAACTATACCTAATTTTGCAGTAAAGTTTTAAGGGAATTGTTTTGCTTATTCTTCACTTAATAATAGGGAAAAAGCACTTCACATAGCAAATTAGCAGCAGTACCAGGAAGCTATTCCTATGGGGAACTCCATACAAAGATCCATAATCCTTCTGTTTTCACATAATGTATAGAAATAAGCAGTATAAGCTTTTAAAATAATCATAACATATAAAACAGGACACAATAGTTCCTACATCGTTCTGGAAGGCAGGAAAACGATCTTGTCTGATCCTGATAAGAAATTCAATCTTCTGCCATCACAGAATCCAATTGCTTTGGCTGGTGTTGACTATATGAAAAGATTGAAAACTCAATTCTTCCCCTATATTGGGGTGAGACTGATTAGGGGTTGTTCATATTGATTAGCTGTGACAGCTAGTAGCTAGAAATAAACAACAACAAAAATTCTTTCTTCAACCCATACTGGCCTTACATAGAAAACCTACCATGGAGAAATTTGTGTGGGTGAAGGGGGAGGTACTCTTAAGTCAGTAGACTTAATAAGGAATTATTTATTGTTTATAATTGCTTCTTGTCTCATATCTTTTCTTCTCGTGCCCTAAGTTAACTAAACCCTTAAAGGAAAAAGGAGGGGAAACAAAATAATTAGGAAGGCAGGCCCTTTCTCACCATATACCATAGGTATTTTCACTAACACCTGCAGATCAGAAAGCAGCATGGAACTGATTAGAGACAGTTTTATTCTCTCTCTCATTTTACCCTCCTTTTTGTTGCCTGAGCCAGAATTTAATTACAAAGGAAGAGACACATTAGCTAAACTCGAGCTCTTCCCACAAGCAATATTCCACTGACCTGAGTCACCAGAGTACGGTGGCACACGTCGCTTGTACACATCCCTTGGCATTTGTTAGACTTGGTTCATCCTTGGATATACCTTATTCAGACGTACTCTTACACATTTTGTTCCTTTTCTATGAAAACTAAAATACTACCAGAACCCAGACTTCCTGATGGAAGATCTACTGTCCAGCAGAGATATTAGAGCATATAATCTAAATGATATAGTTCAGATAAATGCATGCAAGGCATCTCCAATTAAAAGCTTTCAGGGCAAAGCTAATTTTACGCCCCAGCCTCCCAAAGCCATTATGCTATACCAGCAAAACAACAATAATGCAGAAAATATGCCGCAATACCCCTCTTGAAGCTGGGATGGGCAGTTATCTCTCTCTTCATTTATTAAGGGAAGTATATAGAGTCAGTAATACACCTACACCTGCCATATACTTTGAAACTAACTGTGGTACGAAACCATTAAGGCCCACTGAGATCAAAATAATGATATCCCAGGCTCTCATGTACATATTTACCGTAGTCTACTTTTTTACAGATTATCTTAAAAATTCCAGTTGACACAGAAACTTGATTAAATGGGGGGTTTTGTAAGATGAGGTAGTATATTTTGTTATGCTGATTGATAGTTTGAGAAAGAGATTTCCCAGGCTCATTTTTTAAAAAATTCAACCTCGTACATGCAAAACTTTGTTTTTTCCATCCATATCTGATATTACTTCTCCTGCAGATCTTGTCTCATTCATACGCATAATCTGTCAGGGAATGACAATATCAGTACACTACAAAACTTATGCAAAGCACGAGGAGAACTGCAGGAGCGCAAAGGAAAATGAGTCCAACCTCAGCTCTTCCAACACGGTTAGAAAGCAGAATGTTTGTCAGTCTCAGATTTCCCGCACAGTTTTGCAAAACCCAAAAATATGTTTATGCATCCAGGATTTTTTACACGCTTATCTGAAAGACGGTTTTCTTCACTTGGTTTCCTACAGCTCTAACAATTTTAGTAACAAAATATGGGCACCTTCATTGATTCAGACAAATGATACTAAAGTTCCCAGGGTATTTGTCACAGCAGCATCTTCAAACTCAAATACTTTATTTCCACAAATAACTGAGTTTAACATCACTACTAATGTCACTACTCCAATTCAGCGCTTTGAGAAATCTCTTCTATTTCAGGAAAACATGGGGAAAAAAAAAAGGTACAAGAAAGAAGTCATTGTGTTGGATTGAACAAGGTAGCACTGTTTAGCAAATCCAAGCAAAAATTAATGATACAGATATGGTGATCTACAGAAAAACACAGTGGCTGAGAATTTACCCTCCTCCCTTTTTCAGAACGACAGGTTGTTTTTATCCCACACCATTTAAGACAATGGTGAGGTTTCCAACCCCACCTCTGGCGCAGCTATACACCTAATGCATTTCTGGGGATATCTGGTATTTGCAGGAAATTAAGCATCTTCCAAATTAGGAAGTTCTAAAGTGCACAAAAGACCTATGTATATTATACCCTCATCCGCTCACACAAACACGTGTCTGAACGACATCACTCAGACTTGTTCTGAACCTATGCTTTTCCTGCTGGCAACTGCTGTTATTTGTGTTTCAGGGTTCTTCCTAAAACAAGATCTGAAAATATTTATCTCACACTCAGACTTTATCAGTTTGACTAGAATTTTAGTTAACGGTCATCATACTGGTTCATTACACCACTCTAATCGTACCTAGTAAGAAGAGGAGGAAGATGCTTTCACCTAAACATTAACAGGTTTCTGAACATCGTTGCAGACCTCTCATAGTAGCTCCTGCTATTGCAAAGTGGTTTACATGCCAGACACACTGATGACACTTGTTTGGAAAAAGTAAGAAGGCATTTCTATAACTATGCAGGACTGGTATAGCCCCAGCCTTCCTATTTAATTTCTTCCCTTCCCACCAGCCAGCTGATCAATCAGACCTACTCCTGGCAGTGCGACAGGAGTGAAGAGGTGGACAGTGTTCTACAGTCGAAATATTTTACACTCACTTTGCTTCTGAAGGTATCTGAACGTGGTAGTGATTCAGGGCACAGGAGAGCTGGGCTGCAATTGTTCTTTTCTGCTTTGAATAATGCATGTGAATAAATATCTCCTCTTCTCTATTGTCCTTTCAAATACCGAAATCCTCTGTTACCTATTCTGCTGAAGAATAAGGTCAGACCAGAAGCCGCTAAGCTTGCCGTGATAGGCGTAGAAAGCCATTCTCCATAGAACAGCCACATTGTGGCACAAATACATGAAATCCTTGTAGAGCGTGAACAATCAAAAAGAAGCAAACCACCTTAATTTTTTTTCCCCGGTTATTCATGTTGATCAAGAAAACAGACTTTACATTGCAACCAAGAAAAAAAAAAAGAATGTATGTACCATGCATGGAATAATATTTGAAAAATAATCCTGCAATGCTATGCTGTTTCAAGAAGATAGGCAGGACACACAGATTCTAATGTTAATCAGAATTTTTTCCTGTAACCTCTGCTGATAAATCCCTGGCAAGGTCATATTTAAAGGAAGCTTTCTTGATAGGAAAAATTGTCTGCATCTTCCATATGTGCATAAACAGACTAGTAATTGAAAGAGCGAGCAATAGCTGTGATACCAAGAAATCCCAGGATATTATTTACAAAACAGACAGCTGTGCAATTGCAACTACAGCAATTTCAGTTGCTACAGTTTTCAGGCATCCAAACACAATCACTGATTTAATATTTAGCCCACCCAAATCTGAGCACGTTGTTCCTCATGCAGATTGGCTTCTTCCCAGAAATAACTATTCACACAGTTTCCTTAATTTATGCCTTTCAAACATAGAAATAAGGGGTATTAGATATTCTGAATTCCAGAAAGACACATGAATCCTAGAACTTCACTCAATATTTTTTGCAATATGCCATCATTCTTGACTGAATGAAAGCATATTGTTATTTAAGTGTCGTAGATCTTGATTTAAAAATTAAAAGAACTGGAGGGCTTGCAACTGTAGCAGTCTCCATATAAGCCATTGTTTATATTAAATCCATCGGTGTTTCCTTAGATGATCTTCCAAGATGAAAATCAGTTGTGGCATTAGTACAGGCATCAGTAAATCTGGGAGCCCACACACAACACAGACCCCATTTCTTAGCATGTATTTCAGTATTTCCATTTGATAAAAATTTCTGAGAAACCAAATAAAAAGTTATTTAACAGGTATTATTTCCCTGTACATTATATTTTCCCACCTTGTCCTGTCAGGTGTCTTCTATTCTTGTTATTTAGGAAAAAAACCTGTCATTGTAATCGAATGCACCAAAATTCCCAGCCAATCAGTACGAGCTAATCCAATACAACAGGAACAGTGTCACGTATGCGCAGGCTACATTTTGTTAGGCACCTGGCCTTTTTCAGTCGTGATCCATATAAAAAGAAAGGAGAAGATGCTGGAAAACTGTGTGTTCTTTCTGAGCCAAGCCATAGAGATAAATGTGCTGCAGCCCATCTCAAAATCTTTTTATGAGTGTGATACCTCTGGGTCAGGGTTTGTTTTTGTAGAGCAAAGCACATTTTGACAGAACTGTATCTCTTTGTGGCTGTAATAGAGTAATGTATCAAATTGGTGAACAAGACAAAATAGGATGCCATTTTTTCCAAGTTCACTGAAAACCGTAGGGGTGAGTCATTACACAAATGAAAAACTCAGAACTAAAGAACTCAAATAGGGCAAAAACACTCTAATGTAACCTTGAAGCATCCTCCACTGGAATATACACTGTTTTACAACTGACAAACACACAAAGGGAAGCTTTAAATACCAAGCGTGACTTGACTCACTATTAGATGCAACTGAATTTCTCATTTGCTGGGTAATAAACAGTTAGGTGATTACCATTTCATTTACATGTAGGAGTCATTTGCAAACTTCAGAAGGTCAGAAAAATGTTTACGAAAAACACAGTGGCAAAATAAGGGATTTTTGTAGTCTGTAAGAATAAAGTAAATAAAAGATAAGGAAGACTGGGGACCTGGCTGGGGTCATGAATATTTTCACAAGCCTGCAGAAAACAGAGGAGTGACTTGCTGTGATGTTTCGCCAGTGGACTCTAGTCTACGTTATTATTCACTTTCAAAATCTCTTGACTTCCAAGAAAGTGCTGTGGCATTTAATTATACATGAATTTGCATGAGTAAGCAGCCCTCAGTACCTTTTTTTTTTTTTTACCTCTTTAAAAAGCCCCAAACAATAGAATTTTGATTACAGGTAGGTTTGAAGAAAATATTGATCTGTTTCTATTATTCTGAAGAATAATTAAAAATCCCTGATCATCTCCAAGTAGAGAGCAATGCGCGCTTAATAGAAATTTTGTGCAGTTGATAATATGCACATTTCTAATACTATTCAAAACACATAGGAAATGTTTTCCAGACAAAGCCTGCTAAACTGTCCTGGTTAGGTAAATTCACATGACCCAAGAAGGAGTATTCTCCTGTAGGAAAGGACACGTGGATCACATCAACCCAACTTCACGTAAATATCTGAATATTTATATAATACATAGTTTTATACAAGCATACATATAAGCGTTTATTACAAAAATATTACACCTCAGGCTTTTAAAGCATTATTTTATATATATACCTAATGAAAGATTGCACCAGAGAGAGAACGACAACCCAGAAAGCCTAATGAGCTGGGAACAGAAGTCAGCATACAAAGTGTAAGGATATCACAAATTTAAAAGACCTTCCAGTGAGATTTTTGCAAACATCCCACAGTTAAGCTCCCGGGCTCTAGCGTCATTTATTTTCATGCCTTGAGTGGAGAAATTAGAGCACTGCAAACACCAGGAATGAATGTTTATCTCTGGTCTGATTCACTGCTGAATCAACGCTCTCTGCGCACCAGCCTGAAGAAGCGTGTTTAACTGGTAACATTCATCAGGAGACACAAGCTGCCACTTTTTTTTAAAAGGCTTACACACACAAATGTATGGGAATTTGAGCTATATAAACTGGTTACGGCAGTATTTGGGGATAATGCTTCTACTTTATTTTCCAGAAGCCAAGTTATGCATCGCACGTTCTCTACTTTCTGTATTGTCCACTTGCATCGTTAAATAACATGACGCTCCATGTTGACCCTGAAAAAAAGCCTTAAAATAGCTAATTTAAGTGCTAGGCAAAAGAATACCAGAAAAGAGAAATATTTAAGTGGACTCACTTGTGTGCAATCTCTCATTTAGGGGACAGGGAGAGTAACACAACTCAAAACCTCCCCACTCTACTGCTACTTACAGTGGCTTGGGGGGCAGGGAATGGAGTACAAGTCTTTTCCGTAGGGAAGCTTGCGAACACGGCCTGCTGTGGGATCAGGCAGAGAAGATCAGGTGCCTGGCAATTCAAATTTCCAAACACCACTCTTCTTTCGAGTGAGGTTGTATTTCCCTTCTCTACAGCTCACGTGTACCACACGTAATGCAGTAATTCAAATTAATTTTTCGTAAGATAAAAATATAACTCTTCATGTCCCAGCCAGCTGAGTACTAAACCTAACTAGAAATGAAAAAGTTTCATAGGAGGAATCCAGTACTTTTTTGGAGTATTTCCAAGCCTTTTCTTATACACATGAACAGCATCTGCCTGTCTGCTTGACAGCTGTTACCATATGACAGATATTCCAGCACAGCACTCCTAAAGAGAAATGTGTACAAGCGCTTCATGAAATAATCACAACAAGATCAATGTTTAGTAGGAGAGTTTTCCAATGCCTTTCCTCTGTTTAATATCCCAAATGAGTATAAATAGATGTGTTGCATCCTATAACTTTACAGCTACAAAAACAGAATCTGAATGATAGTCCTTCCGCCATTTGGGAAAACTGAAACGCGTATTGCTTACTCTCAGCTCTGATAGCGATACCGGTACAGCTACAAAACAAACACTGAATGACTGTATACCGAATACTAGTCCCACTGAGATTAACGGGCTTTGCCAAGATAATGCAGATTACACAGTAGCGTGAGGCACTAACACTGGGGAAGCAAAACAAAATCTACGGGGAATTCCTAGTGAGCAAAGTTCCAGTTTGTCCTTTCCAGATCTTCCTCTGAACACGCACCTCTGAGTTGGTGAAGGTTTCGCTCTTGAATTGTACAGGAGAAGCAAGAACGTTTCTTCACTGTTTGCACACACTGGGCTCATCTCTGCATTGCTATCCAACAGCCTTTCTAAAGTCACAGAATGACAGGGGTTGGAAGGGGCCTCTGGAGATCATCTAGTCCAACCCCCTGCCAGAGCAGGGTCACCCAGAGCAGATTGCACAGGAACGCGTCCAGGCGGGTTTTGAGTACCTCCAGAGAAGGAGGCTGCACACCCTCTTAGAGCAGCTTGTTCCAGTGCTCTGGCACCCGCCAAGTAAAGTTTTTCCTCATGTTCGGACAGAATTCCCTGTGTTCCAGTTTGTGCCTGTTGCCCCTTGTCCTGTTGCCCGGCACCGCTGAAAGGAGTCTGGCCCCATCCTCTTGACACCCACCCTTCAGATATTGATAAGCATTGACAAGATCCCCTCTCAGTCTTCTTTTCTCCAGGTCTCCCTGGAGAACCCAGGTCTCTCAGCCTTTCCTCATAAGAGAGGTGCTCCAGTCCCTTGATCATCTTTGTAGGCCTCCACTGGACTCTCTCCAGCAGTTCCTTGCCTTTTTTGAACTGGGGAGCCCAGAACTGGACACAGTACTCCTTATTGTCCATACACATTATCTTCTTTTAGTCTTCCCTCTGAAGTTACTCTAGCCCAGACAAACTTGGTACACCCTTCCTGATCAATTAACAGCCAAGTTGACTAGAAGTTCTAGCCAGAGTCTGAGGTTTCAAAAAAATCTGTCCTCCCACAGCTAAGAAAAGGCAATGTAACTTGGAAGTGGCTTTAAAACACATTTAAGTATAGCTATTAAAGTATTACATAGTTATTTTAGTGTACATAGCAACTCAAAACTAGAGCGCAGTTTGTTTAGAGCTATAGAACCAAAGCCAGTCTCAACATTTCTGTCTTATTTTCCTCTTCTTTCTAGAGTAGGCAGAGATAGGAGCTCCTTCGGCAGAGAAATGAGGTTCAAACACCACAAACTGAATCCATGCAGAGGTTCCTCTCCACCTTACCTACTACTCAATTGCAGAGTCAGTTCAAAATCCACAGGACCTAAATTTTCCAAATGAACATTCTTCATTTGGCACCTGATCTGCAAGTGTATCTGGTGGACAAGGTGCCACGGAAAGAGACGGCGATGGTGCTGCTCTATCTTCTCTTCTCATTCCTCACTGCCAGCACTAAACCTGTGACAGAAGATACGGCAGATGAGCTCAGTTCCATCCTTCGTCTTATTTAAGCTGCCACCTACCACAGGAAACATTTAAACCTCCAGATACAGGACAGTCTGAGATAGGAAAGGCAACGGTATCAATCCTTTCTACCAGAGCTAAACCATTTCGCAGGGATGAGTTAAATATTCATTGAGCCAAGAAAAGGAGAAAAAGGATTCATAGACCACTGGTTTGGGTATCTGATTATTCACCAGGGAAACACAGCTTTCTGTGCTGCTCTGCTGAATGCTTAATGTAAAGAAAGTGTCAAACAGCACAGACACGAGGATGGAGGTCTCCTTATCTCCCAGCTAACCACCAGAGCCACCGGGCTTTAGAGTCATGCCGGCTCTATTTGCTACACCAACAAATATTTAACCCTTCAGCATAAAGGCAAGCAGGTTAAGGAGACTGAAGCTCTTCCTATCTATAAGGGTTTATTGATCTTCAGAGCATAATATCCCTCTGTCCAACAAAACCAAAACAACTCAAAACCAGGACAAAGCGAGCAGAAACAACCCCAAACTGAATGGGCTCGTTTATGAAAAGTTGACATATCTGGTCACAGTGCAAATTAGCAGAGAAGTAGCTAGCTATTTGTATTATCCCGAATTAAAAACCAATGCTGTCTGCAACTCTGACAAGTGATTGCTTATTTCCATAATATAATATTTATAAGCAAGGGATAGCACAGACCCTGAATTATTTTTTGTGAAGCAGCATATCAAATCTCAAAAAAAAAAAAAAAAAAGTCCATACAAATCTCAAATTAGCTACAATATGCGTACATGTGATGTGCTAGAAAAACTCTCCTGTAGCAATGAACCATGAACCGTATAGTCACAGCAGGAATAGCCACACTGAAATTTCTGCACTAGGCTAATGAGAAGAAAAAAAGAGAAAGATCTTTCTTTATGCTATAACCAGAAGGCACTGCAGTTATTTTTCTAGGGCTAGTTGAACGCAAAAAAAAAGTCTGCTATAATGAATGTACACTGGCTTTGTCAGATGGTCAAAGTTATTTCTGGTTTGGTGGTGGAATGTGGTAGGTTTGATCCCCAAGGACTTCCTAAGAAAACAGTAATTTGAGGGATCATCTCTAGCGATGCATACAATGAAAATTAAGTTCCACAACAAAATAAGTTTTGCCACTGGGCAGATTGCTGAATAAAAAGCTCGAGTTGCATTAGTTCCCGTTATCTGTATTTGCAAGCTGTTCACAAATAGCTAGCCGAATGATAGGAGATTTTCCATAAATATTCACTTCATGTTTACTGAAAAAAAACACAGTAGTTTCCTATCCAAATTTATAGTAACTATTTTCTCTAGAAATTTCATTTTTGATAGGAAAACACAAGCATAGGAAAAGCTTTTTTGGGTAGAAAACAGCAGAACGCATGCCAAACTATATCAGCTTTGTGCACAGACCAGAAAATGCTCCAGTGCGCTGGAATTCAAATTTTATCAAGTCAGTCAACACATTTCTAATGCCATTTTCATTCCCCCTTTTTGCATACTTAAGCAAACTAGGACCAAACAAGCAATATAATACCAGTGAAACAGAACTAATAAACTAGAAATTATGCGCCTTTTTTTCTTGCAATATATCTCCAGGGCATCAGAAATTCAGCCATGGTGACTAAGGATTCAAACTCATCAGAGTTGTTTTTGTCTCGACTGCTATGTGGCACAGATTGTAACGCATAGTTCAGTGAGGAAAGCAATTTGGAAGGACACAGACAAAGGACTCCTCCCCCCATACGTATTACAGAACAACTTCCATGATCAACCAGATCATCGGGCCATTCGCTTTAAGCATATGTTGGCTGGTAAGTAGTTCACAGCAGCACTTCAGAAGAGCTGCAGTAAGCAGGTTGAAACAATTCAGTCTTTTCTCAGACTGATAATTGAAATATGAAAACTGAAATATATAAAATTTCTCAGGCTCTGGGATTTACAGAGAGAGGTTGGATCCTCAGCTCCTACACAGCACCATAGTCTCATTCAGATCAATGATGCAGTAAGCGTGAAAGTCATTTACACCAGCCAAGGATCTAGTCTACGATGCCTGGCTCATGGCCACCAAACAGTCCACAAAGCATTGAGTGAACTCGTAAAGCATTGCCCCGTAAAAAAAAGAAATTCACCGCTGTCCTTGAAACTTGTTGGTTTAATAGGAATTTTGCTTCGAGATTAATATATAAACCCCAAACTGGAAGGACAACAGTGACAGGGATAGCTGGTGCATAAAATCAGCTGAAACAAAAGAACTGAAACCATGATTTTTATGACATGCCCCACATGCCTCACTCAAAGCCTGGTTTTAAGGACTAAGTGGCCAATATCTGGTGTCCAGAGGAACATAAAGCCTCCAAGAGCAGAGGTCAGAAAGTAGGAATTTGGAAATTGTACTTGTTCATTGGGAGAAGTGTCACCCATAGCAATGTTTTAGATGTAGAAAAAGTGTTGTTAGTTAATATAACCTAGATCTCAACTTTGCAGTCAGGTTAAAAGGGAGGTAAGTGGTTTAATAATTGCCCTTCCCCCTGCAGTCTACCAATATTTAGTTTCTTTTATCTAAAAACCTCTTCCTATGTTTTCACATATTTATTTTTAATATGCATACACATGTGCGTGTACGTGTGCATGCAAGCTGTGCAAAAACTCAAGCAGCATCCCGTACGTGAAGTTATTGTGCACCATAGCAAGAAGGGTAGTCCTGTTTAATCTTGAGAACATCTGTCGTCCACTCAAATAAATAGGGAAATGGAAAAAATATATAAAATATATATAGTTAATTTTATCATTCAGGTCATTTACTACAAGCTAAAAGGTAGCAAAACCCAAAAATTTGGAGTTGGTAAATTCCTTTAATCATTCCATATTCCAAAAAACACCTGAACCACGTGGGGCAGTTTACAAAGTTGACTTGACAGAAAAGGTCATTCAGGCCCTGAGCACAGAGATAAATTGAGAAGGGATATTAGTTCATTACCCTGAGCTCCTGTAAGGCCAAAGGCTTTAGTCTTTCACGCAGTTACTCCCGCACTGAATCCAGTAACGTACATTTGCTAAAGTGCATCTTTCGCGGCTGCAGTCAGTCATGATTTAAAAGAACGCTAAGACTATGGAAAAGAATGACAACTTCCCTAGTAATTAGCTCTCATGGTCGATTACCACATTACAACAGGGGGCGGGAACAAACACAGAACAAAAAAACCCCACTGGTCCCAGCACAAAATGGTCAGGCTTCAGCTTCCAGCTGCTGAGTACCACCAGCCTGAAGCCCTTTGGTGATCAGTGGGTGGGTTGTTCAGTTTTTGTTTTTCCTCCTGTTAGATTTATATATACCCTGCCACTTCCTCTTTCCTTTCTCCTTTGATTTTAAATATCCTGATCCTTCTGTCATTATGATGAATTTTAATTTGCCTTCAAAAGTGTCAGACCCTTTTTTTCCTTTTAGATCATCAACTGCATGTCACGACATTAAAAGAAGTTACTGAAAACACAGCGCCGTATACCGGTATCACCGTTCTCGCTAGTGCTATAAAGAGACTTACCACTTCCTTGCTCCTATTTACTGCTCCGTTATTCATCCCCCTGCAGAGCATCTCACCTTGTTTGGTTACAGCACCACACAGAGAGCATATGTTCTGTTGCTCGTAATTATTACCCCCAGGTCCTTTTAGTTGCTGCCTTCCAGGGTAATTTCTCATTCAAGGTAAGCTCACACTCCTTTTTTTTTTTTTTTTCTATAGGAATCGCTTTACATTTGGTGTATTTAAAGCTTATTTCTGTTTCAATGAACCTCTGTTTATCATTCTTTCAACCTTTTATTTATCTGGATGTTTTCTCCAAATTGATTTTATAGTTACTATTGCAAAAATGGTATAGCTGAGCTGTGATAAACTTAATAGGATGATTCCATATAATCTATCCTGGAATCCTGGGGACTGCTAACATCCACCAGACCAGGAGCTTATAGCACTTCTGGAAAAGAAAGGCCATTCTGACGTGCCCACAAATTTACTTGCGTGGAAGTTTGGAGGGGGGAAAGAAAAAAAAAAAAGCATCAATCAAACTTTCTCAAGTAAGGAAGCACTTGATCTTTGCTGTAAAATAAAGTAATGGCAAGAGAACTCTCCACTGTACAGTCAAAGGTACACAAAAAAGGGAGAGAGCGCATGAACCATGAGAGGTTAAGGCTACAAAAGTGCACTCCAACCTTGGCAAATAGCCCATCGAACCACCAGCTGCCACACTGACACTAGCCTCACACAGTGAATAACAAAAAGCATTTGAATTAGCTTTCTTCAAACGACTGCAGAAGATTTCAGGCTGGATGGACTCACTTTGTCACCGAAGAAAACTATGACATGGAGCAAGGGGAAAGTGAGGAAGATCATTTTTATGCTAGTCCACAATCCACCTCACGGGAGAGGGAACAACTGACGTCCTAGACCCATTGGGTACCTGATACAAACTACAGTGACCCACCAGGCAAGTCAAGCGCTGTGTTGGGACAGTCAGGCACAGCATGCCACGTCCTAAAGACATTAGCAAGGAGGGGCATCTCAGTAATTCTGATGAGAAGGGAGGAGTGACTTTCTCACTGAAGAGAAATTCATTATCTGCCTTCTAAGCATGGGAGATAACCTAAGAGTCAGGACAAAGGCTCCTATCACACACTGGTCTCACAGATGGCCACCTTCCCCCTACCAGTCTTTGTCTGCTGCATTTGGGCCAGTAGCAGCCCAATTCTGACAAGAACCGGTGCCAGCCCAGCACTGATGACCAAGTTTTCTACTTATCCTTCTGACCACACAATGCTTGATCGAAGCAATTTATAATTATCACCGTAGCATCTCACAGATTCATTGGCATTGCCACAGAACTGCCTACTCGAGGCTATCATAGCATTGAGCAAACAGAAGCAAACCAAGTCTCAAACCGGTGCAGGCGATTGTATCCATTTTGCAGTTGAGAAAAGCAGCAGCTCAGCAAATGCATCTCCTACAGCAAATCCACGGGTAGAGCTGCAAACAAAAGCTCAGCTCAGCCCTTGACTCTTACACCCTGTTCCTGCCTTTCTTCCTTTCTTAAAGTCATTTTGAAACAAAGAAAGCAATAAAGGAATTAAGTGCTTTGAAGTGACAAGAGATAATATTAATGCTTGTTAATCAAGTGTTTAAGGAAACTAAATAGTGCAGGAAGTCGCTTATACAGAGTACATTTTATCTGAATCAACTTAATCTATTTTGCTTTATGAAACAGTTGCCTATATTAGAATAAACAAAGGAATTAATGCAGTGCATTAATACTCTGGTAATCTGCTCTTTACAGCGTTGTTTTTTTGTGGGGTTTTTTTTTGGTTTTTTTTTTTTTTTGCTCTGGAACTTTAAAATGATTTCTAATAATCTGAAAAACGTTGCCAAGCAGAGTCAGTCTGCCTCTGCTCGGAGCTCTGCGCCTCCACTTGGGACTTGCTTCCTTTCCCACGTTATTACTGCAAACAGAATGTCTCCTAAACTAAGAAATCCAGCATGAAAAGATACTTCATTACTCTGTATGGCGATGAATAACAAATTTCCCTTGGGCTGTTAGGAAGTGGAAGGGGTTTTTTATCTGTGTATCAAACAGCAGTTGGATTTCAGGAAACCTACTTACACAGGATTTTTCCCCACCTCCTTCAAGCTCTTTACAATTACTAACATTTCAGGACAGGGAGCAGATGCAACACAATTTAAGTTAGTTCCATTTTAAAGATGTCATGGCCGCTGTAAGCAATTTCTGCTGCCCAAGACAACTTATACAGGTTATTTTCAAGTACTGTTTACCTTTATTGTGACTCAAATGTGCTTTCTTATCCTATTTTAAACAATTATTTGCCCTGAAAGCTGTTACGATGACCTTTCATCAACGAATCAGCATATTTATTGCTATTCACGGTGTCCATTCACATGCTGTCTGACATGCGAAAACAGTTTGGTTTCAAAGGCTTGATTTTACTCATTCAACTTTTGCTAAAATGGCATTTATGTCAATCAAAATAATTACATTCACAGTTTCTTTCCTTCACACTTGTACCTCACACGACAAGGGAAAAAAAAAAAGTAACTTCTAAAACCTTCATATGTTTGCATTTCTCCAACTACTCCACATTGACATTACTTTCAGACAGAACTTCAAAATATTATCAGCATAATGATCACAGATTGGAGCTAGAAGCACAGAAAGTATCAGAAAGACATGATAAATATAGGATAATGATCAGCAGGAAAGTTTCCCCCGAAGCAAGTAAACAAGAAGTCAGCAGATAGTTTCTATGATTTATATTTGCCGGGTCACTTTGATAAAGGCCAAGAGTACTGCTTCACAATAAATATATTTCAGTTCACAGTTCATAGTCACATAGACACCTTAGATTTGCATTGGGCTACAGAAAACCCTACATCAACATACCAGCCTCTCTGCTCGTCAGAGATTTTGTGCAAGAATAAGGACCTGCACTTGCACATAAGTTTTCTGAACTGGCTTTGCTCATTTGTACTGTGCTCTTAGTGCAAATAGTAGATTGAGGAGGATCCTTAAACACACAGCCCTGGCATTAAAAGCCTTGCACTTCCCGCATCCTGCTGCATGCACTGTATGACGGCAATACATCATCTACCCTGCACCCTAGCAAATAGCCAAGACTTTCAACTGCACTAAGAATGTATTAAAAAAATGCACGTAGAAACAGAAAACATGGACAGCGATCATTTATAAACAGATGATGAATAAAGTAATCACGACTTCCCAGGTGCGAACATTTTTCTCATTGCAAAAAGGGAAAGTGAAATGTCATGATGAATTTAGAGATTAAAAGCTTCTGCACAGTCACCAGAGAAACTGATTATCTTGATGCACGTTGAAGATAAACACGGCAGTGTTTTGCTCAAATAAAAAAAAGTTATCAAAACTGTAGTAAAACTGTGGGTTAATGATAGTATTAAAAAAAAAACACCAAACCAGATTAAGAAGCAGCCTTCTGGCTTCCTGATGCACACAAAGTGTTCTCTGTGATTTAAGGAATTTGATGTGTAAATACAGAGCATTCAAGAAAAATATTACTTCTTCAATAGCAAAGCTAACCTCCCATATCAGTTCAAATAATGGAAGAAACGAGATAATTTCAGCACCCTTTCATCATCTGCTGAATATGAATCTATAGTGCTTCTTGTCTCAATGAATAAAATCCTAACAAATTTTCCCCTGAAGATGAAATATATAACACACATCTATTCACAAGTGAGGTTCAAGTAGTCTGAAAATCAGATCATGAGCCATGGTGCCAAGTTTACTCTCTTTCAAAATTCATTAGAAAACCCGTTTAATATATTTTTTCTCCCTAGTGTTAACAGAGAAAGAAAAATTTCCTTCACAATATACTCCCATTCCCTATTAAAATGCATGTTACTTGCTTTTCTCTTTAGAGAAAAATACTATTCTCTGACAATCTTTTTAAACATCTCTTTATATATTGTGGAAGTCCCTAAAAATCAGTCCTGATACTTTGCAACCACAGTGATTAACGTTGGCAAGACTCGTTCATGACATCCCTGCTGTCCTTCTCTATCTTATTTCAGGCTTATGGCACCTTTACATCAGCCAGATATTTATCAAGATTCTTTAGATATATTCAAAGTTCCTGTTCTATGTTCAAAGAGCAGCAAAGAACATACTGTGATACACAGCATGACACACAGCATCAATCTACACACAGATACACAGGACTCCTTGAGTTTGCTTCCAATGTGGGTGAATTACTTCAGAGGGGTATCACACTAACTCAACTCTATTACTTCCAGGACCAGTACTCTTTGTATGCTTTATTATCTATTTCTACTTAAAACATCTACATAATACATCCCCATAAACGTATTTTTACTGTAGACTGCTCCCAAAGTGCTACATGTAACCCTTCACAATTCAAATGACTGAATCCAAACACTTACAGATGGAACTCTAAAAATCAACTTCTGTCTTAAAAAACAAAACAAAAAAAAAAAAAACCAAAACCAACCAAACCACCATCAAAAAGAACATGCCCTCAATTAGAGCATTTTTTATTAAAAGCAGAGCTCTGAAAATCTGTAGCATTTGGCTATCAGTCTCACAGAAACAATCTGTTGAAAGATTTCCCCTTCCTGCTTCCAAGCAGACCAGAAATACGCACAATCTGCTTCATGGTATTTCAGTATTTCTAGCCTCTGCTGCATGAAAGTACTTTCATCTATTAAGGCATGTTAGAACCGGTTTAGAAAAGGACATATGTTCTTCCCATCCTCAAGAAGTATAGTTGAATAAACCTACAACTTTGTTTAACAGAAGAAAGCACCACCAAAGGATGACTTCAAAACTAAAACACTGAGTTTGCAAAGTTGCAAGCAGTACTCACATCCCCGATCCTGCTAAATAATGAGAAACATGCCTTAAAGCTGGGGACCATTTGCAACCTTGATTGTTATGATAGCCCCAGGCCCTTGAATGCTTTAAAACCATTTCCCAGTTTAAGGAACTGTTTATTCCACAGTAGACTTAAAATCATTTCTGGCAGAAATGCCCCAGCTAATGGCAACACTGGAACTCCTCTTTTAAAGGTAGC
This sequence comes from Stercorarius parasiticus, assembly GCA_013396915.1. NCBI lineage: Eukaryota > Metazoa > Chordata > Aves > Charadriiformes > Stercorariidae > Stercorarius > Stercorarius parasiticus. The sequence goes on from VWZL01002106.1 coordinate 413,921, forward strand.
AAGGACCAGGCAAGTGAACTAAGTAACATCAGGTCTGAGGTAGAGAATCTCCAAAGTGATGCTATTTTGACAGCTTTGAAAATGCTACAGATAAGCCAGGGGCTGCAAGTTTAAACACTGTCATGCCAGAATTATTACTACTACATCACTAGAAAGCCCTGAGTGTATGGTCTCCTAATCAGAATTTTAAAAAACAAAACAAAACACACCTATAACTTGAAACAGTTAATTTTGTTGTTGGTGAAGTACCAGCAGCTGGCCAAAGCTAAGGGTTAAAAGATTACCATTTGCAAACCCTTCAAGTCACGACTGATCTGATCTCAGGACAACTCTAAATGTCTGGCCTGTCCAGGTCCCACACGAAGGCCAAGAAGCACCAATTAAACGCTCTGTTGTGTTCTCCCCACATTACTGTAAACCCGAACTGAGATCCCAAGGACCAGTCTCATATCACACTCTTGCAAACACATGGGACTGACAGTTCACACCCAATCAACGTTATCATTGAGCAACCTGACCTAGTGAAAGATGTCCCTGCCCATGGCAGGGGGGTTGGAACTAGATCATCCTTAAAGGTCCCTTCCAACCCAAGCCATTCTATGGCTGTATCAGGTACAGGAGTATACGTGTGATATTAGGCAAGTAAAGACCACGCTTCATTTTTTCCTCTCAAAAGAAAACTCCTGCCTTTTCCATCATCAAGTCCAAATCTTCCATCAAACCACGGGCAAACTCAAAAATTTTAAATTGGAAGAGTCTGCTCCTCCAGAATCAAAGCAGAGGCAGCTGCATCCGGGGCCTCCCCACCACAGTTCCTTATCTGATCCCAGAGCCAGGAGAATGACCACCAGCATGGGGTTCTGTAGCATAAAGAAAAGACTTGCAGCCTCACGGGCCTGATACCTTTCTTTCTTTTCTGCAAGCAAGTATGGCTGGAGGTACAGCCTGCACGGTCTCCAGCATTAATGCACAGTCTCAGGCAGCACTTTGGGAAATGTCTTGTTGCAGTTTTTATTTCCGTGGAGCCGGTCTCTAGCGCCGAGCTGGCGGGTTTCAGAAAAAGCCATAGGAACGCATCTGCCCTTTGACTGACTGTTTGTCAGAGAGGCTGACACATTTAGTTTTGAAACCTGCCAATATTTCACAGCCTCTGGAACAGACAAGCTGCCAGATTTCCTTTGGGAAAAAGAAACGAGGGGACGTACAGCCACTGAATGAAAATAACTAATACAGGGCTGGATCCAGCCTCAAATAAGCAAAGCTCTCACTGAGTAAGGGCTACAGGACTTGCCTTACTGATTTCAGTAGGAATTTAGGTGGCAAAGAACTCTAGGATTTGGCCTTTAATAGTGTAAGACTATTTCATAGGGTTTACTTGCCTAAAACCAGTAAAAGACTGAAAATTTGCATGAACACAAGATGCACACAGAACAGCTTCAATGCCTGAAAAATAACTCTGCAGGCACACAACTGTTACACAGACCATCAGCCACTGCAAGCTCATATTGTTTAATGCAACAGCAGCATCATTAAAAACAAAACAACTTTCAATGCTGCAAAATGTCGCAGAGCTTTGTGAATGGCTTGTCAAAAAGCAGCCACTATGATGGCTAGCTTATTTCATTTTTAATGACATATTATACATAATAAATCTATTTGTATGGAACAGACAATGTAGGTGAAGAGCGGTTATTGCTTTTCAACACATGGTCAAATGAATCTTCCTTTTGCTCCCCAGGTTTCTAGATATTTCCATGCTCCAGCATGGAATCCCCCTCAACTCTGCAAAGATCCCCAACCCACAGAAAGTCCTTCCAAGTCTTGGATTTAGGCAGAATGGAGTGGGAGCATGCAGCATACAGTTCGCTGATGCTGTCCAAAACCTTTTCACTGAGATTTGGCATCTTTAATCCTTGTGTTTCAAGGTATAGAGGGGTTCCAGAAAGGGATTCATGCTTGAAAGAGCCTTTCTTCCACAAACTGAAGCGGTTGTGAGCACAGCTTGTACTTGTCTAAACAGAAAAGCCTAAGCAGGCTTCTGCTTTGGCAGAAGGTGGGTTTTTTGAGAGGGAGTGGGGATGTTGGGAGGCATTTGATTTGTTTAATTTATTGTTTTGTTTTTTTTTTTTTTAAAAACACACATAGAAAACACAATTCAGGTAACAGCGGACATGCTTTCTCTGACTTTTGATTGCAAAACCTATTTCTGTTACCTGTAACTTGTCAAGCTGAAGTTTATCAGCATGAGGCAGAAACCTGACATCGCTGTTTCAGGTTTTTTTTGACAGAACCAACTGCAACGTTACATCGGTTTCAGAGAAAAAGGTGGGAGGAGGAGCCATACATAAGTGTAGAAAAATAATTTCAGCAGGTGTTTTAGTGCAATGTTTTGAAAAGCGAGTCTCCACATTAATCACAACGGTCACCTTTCTTGTCAGGGAATTGGCTTGTGGGGAATATTCTTGAAGTAGAAAAAAAAAATCCACAAAGATAACCAAGAAATGAGCTACTGAAAAAAATAATCACACTGAGACTTTCAAAAACCGTATGCTATCTTACATCTCCTCCACTCTAATAAAACCACATCAGCACCAACCTTGTAAACCAACTAACTATGCAGCAGCCCAGAGGGCAGGAGCCAAGCAGTTGCCAGGCACAGGATTTCATAGGAAAGAGACTAATCCAAGTGTTTCAGCTGGACATAGGAAGAAGAAACATTTTTGCCTCTTCACATAAAAATAAAGGTTATAATGGGGGAGGGTTGAATAGCAGCAGAAACAGCAGACAGGGCTGTACATTGAGAAAATCTGCATGGGGAAAAACCCACTGCAGTGGAATATCACTTGCAGACCTATACGCCTAATGTGAGAAGAGACAGTCAACGTGCATCATCCAGTGAATTGCCACAGACCCCCAGGAGACAAGTCATTTTATCTATTCTTGCCTTTTGCTGGGGAAGAGAAAGAAAAAGGAGGAACACGGTGGAAGGCCAAAATATTCTAGCTGAAAAGCTAAACATTACTCACCTAAACAAACACCTTGCCTCCTGTAGCTATAGTTGATTTGAAGTAAAACAAAGGGGGGCAATTCTGTTATGCAATGGGGTAGCCCACCTGGTTCACTGCCCCCACATAGATTCAGGTATGAAGTGCTAGATACTCCGAAGAGGATGAAGCCCTTGCTCAAGGAATCTTGGAGTACTTTGAATTATTAAAATTACTGGACAGATTACTTACATGTTTGTAGGCATGCTCCGCCAATGTTATGGCTGTAACCTTTAGTATACAGCTCTGAAGTCTTCTTTTGAAACACTGGCAACTTGCACAAAGTCCTCCCTTCCTTCCTCATACAGGTAGAATTGCCAAAATAATTTCAAGACAAAGGGCAGCCCAGAAGCAGGAAACCAGCAGGACTCTCTCTCCTCACGGTCTCCTGAATTTGAGCTAAAAAACCACGACAAAGTCCACAAGTCCACAAGAGTCATTCTATCAACAAACACCAGCAAAAGCTCCTGAAAGGTGCAGTAGCAGCAGGAAGCAGAGCCTGCTGCAGGCAACATTTTTTAGCAGCTAGCTCAAGAACTGGAAGTTATTTTAATAGTTGATTCCCATGAAGTGGGCAAAAATTTACTCCAACTTAGATTTGCCCACGAATTGATTTACAGCAGTTTCAAGCTAACGTGCTCTTCATCATGAAGAACAGTATTCACACCAATCCCCAAATCTACTTTTCCTGTCTCCAGCCCAGGAGCCTGATGCAGGCACTAAAGAGAGCCGCGTAACGGAGGTAGGAAGGATTCCTGTATGGTAGGACACAGTGCTAAGAGAGATAAATAGCATGTTCTAAATCAATGCATAATTTCAAGAGGATTCACATTTGTATCTGAATACAATATTTACATTTCGGTAAGTGTATTTTCTCAACAGATGTCTTATTGTAAACCCTGATCTGATTCAATCTACAATCGCTGGGGCTATTCACATGCTAAAACACTATGAAGGATGATGCATTTTAAAGAGTAATTGAAATGGGAAATAAAATACCTAGTTTCGAGTCAGAAAGGCTATGTTACATACCCAATAAGTACTAGGACTAAAAAGCAAGCGCTGTTAGGGATGGAAAGACTCCATGTAGTTTTCCCTGGCCTCTAGCTTACCACCGAGCCCCTAAAGCTCTCCTGGGCATAAGACACAACTCTCTGTTCATGAAAAAAGCACAACAGAATTCAGGATTTGCCCCACTGCAATGAATAGGCTGATGTTGACTAGGAATCTTATAATTACCTCTATATTTTAGAGCCTTATGAAATCAGGCTGAGATGACCGTGTAGTTCAGGAACGCTCACACCTGAGATGAGGACCTTGGGCCTAGGGCAGGGCAGTTGTGGATCTCCTGTCCTCACTATCTCAGCTAGCAACCCACACACTCTGCGGTGAGAATCAGTATAGCATCCAATCTGAAAAATACTTCCAATTGCAAACAGTAAACTTCTGGGAAAGAAATCAATATTAGATTAGCTGGAAGGTTAGTGCAAGTCTGTGAAGGACATAAAACAAACACACCAAAACCAAACCCACAGTGCAGTTTACAGAAGACAAGTGTACAAGGTCAGGATTCTATATTAAGGGCACATTGTTCAAACCAGAAAATGAAACTTTCTGGTTTATTAAAGGCTAATACACATCTGCTTTGAAAAATGAACTCCAAAAATATTATTCACACAGAGCACAGACAAAAGATTTTTGCAATAGGCATACTCATAATATCCAACAGAAATTAGGCTGAGAAGAAAGCAAGTAGTGAAACTAATCTTAAAGTTTAGAACTTAGTTATTTTTATTTTTAAATGGTAATCTTTTGATGGAATCGCTATGTCTTTTCAATTTACCAGTCAAAACTAAATAGCACACTGATTACTTCTCAGGTCTCCCAGCAAAGAATATTCAAGGAAAACAGGATGCACTTTTTTCTACCTTGATCTTCAAAAACATTTGCTCAGCATTTTGTGTGTTAAGTCAGGGCACCTCAGATACAAAAGACGCTTAAAAACAATCTAACAGAGGTTCAAATCCAGCCAGAGAAAAATCTCTCGCATTCAAAGAGCTTTGTACAAGCAGCAAGAAGCAGACCCAGAGGTCACCCATGGTGGTGGCAACGCAACTAGAGGATGTTGCATTTATGAACAAAGATCACAAGTGTTTAAATATGTAAAAGAATTTCCCCCGATGCCTCCTTGTTGAAAGCAGAGTGATGAAGATGGAGGTGGGTAGTGATTTGGTCCATGTAGAAAGCAGCGGGGTCCTACGGTAAGGAGTTGACAGGGGCACACAGAAACCCAATGCAGTGCCTTGCCCAGGTTCAGATGCACGAAAGCCCGCAATAAAATTCAATTCAGCCCTCTCATGCTAGCACCATACATCACACCTGCTAACAAGGCACAAGTTTGCCTGGTTTTAAGCACAATATTGCATAATTTTGCTCACCGTACTAGCCACAGGTCTGCTCTGTAACAAATTATTCTATAACAGTATTAATTGCATGGGTGTGTGGACTAAACTCCAGTAACATACTCATGGAAGAACCCCTTCAACAGAAGAATCCCCAGTAGTAAACCGATAACTCAAATTTGCCCTAACAGCAAGTGCACTCCATTTGGCCCTTAGTCTTCTCATTTTCATTAATATGACCTTTAGCTTCTTAACATGGGCCAGGGTGCTGCTTGAGCCCTGTAGCTTTATTATGCAATGAACAGATGAGAGGGACTAACACTAGATATTGACCAAGTACTATGGGCATCGATCCGTGTCTGGCACGAGCCCCAGCCCGAGCTTTGCTCTGCAGAGTGTGCTGTAGGCACAAGCCTCCTTTACAAGGCCATTTTGACCAGCGATTCTGAACACCACAAAACCCTCCTTCCTCGTTCCAAGGCTCTTACTTCCCAGGGCTCAAAACTTACTATTTCTTTTACCCAGGAACCTTTGCAGAGATTTTTAAGAGAGCTATTACTCAGGGACTATTCTTGTCTGTTGGATCTTTGCTCTCTAACAAGGAAAGAGCAGCACAGCGGCATCCAGGGCAGCAATGCACATCATGCTACTCTGACACAATTACGTTGCAGGCACTGCAATTCTCCACAAGCTGAATATTCAACCCTCACTGCTGCTGCTGCCTTTTTAATAATAGACGCGTTTCAGAAAATCATTGTTATCTCCAGTTTATCATCTCAAACTTGGTGACAAGAAAGAACTGGGAGGAAGTTGTTTTGAAAAGACTCGCTAGAATAAAATTATTCAATGGAGGCCCGCAGCTGCAGGCTGTCATGCGTGCTGAAGTCATTACATTCTCATAATGACATCTGTGAACACTGTATTTGACTGTAATTAGTCTTTATGCGGCGTAAGGACTACAGCTATAAAGTGATTTCGACATCAGAAATGGCATTGCAATACCTCGCTTAAAAATACCCACCCTGAAAACAGGGTGCCAAGCCTTGTGTTAAGCAAAGGGATAGTAAGTTAGGCATCAAAACAGACTTTGGCAAGGAGCAAGCGAGTCACTTATCTGGCAAGAGACTTAGCTAACAAAACAAGGACTAAGCGTATACTGAATTCTGCTCTCTGGAGCTTCACCACCTCCCCCTCAGCTTTTACTTGGACCAAAGTTCTGGAAACCTTTCCTAGAAGTTTTGATCGATGTCTTTTCTTCTAAAGGGAGCAAGGGAGAAAAGGATAAAGGCAGGATGGATTTTTTAAATAGCAAGCATCGCGCACCCTTTCGCTAAGCATGGACCAGGACTGAGGCATGGGTCAGATGGTGCAGGATTGAGACATGATTCAACTTCCTCTTCCTCAGATTTAAAACACTTCCAACCTCCCAAGACTATTTTCTGCCACCAGATTTCCGATGAGAAAGCAAGAGAGGAAGCACCGACATTCAGGGTCTGCTCTAAGAAGCAACACTTCTCCTGTGAACCAGAGCCATCATACAAAATAATTCATTTCTGTCCACAATTCTGCTGAGTTACTGTAAAAGCAGAACCAAAGCACTCCCCTTCCCTGTTACACACACCAGGCATTGCATTTGTTTATTTTTTTTTAATTCCCACAAGTGACATCCTCACGGACCCAAGCCCAGGGTGGGAAGAGCTCATATACTCACAGGGGACCCCACTTTACCTTATGCTCTTTTCTGACAAACAGTCCAAGTATTTAGCTAACCCTAAATCTCTAAGTATGTATGTATTGATCAAAAGTATTTTAAGGCTGCTGTCTCAGCCAAACCACAACAGCTGTGACACCAACACGCAAGATAGAAAAGCTATTGTCCCGAGTTGACTAGGCACGGTAAAGTGAAATATGGCCAAGAACAGAATCACAGAATGACAGGGGTTGGAAGGGACCTCGGGAGATCATCTAGTCCAACCCCCCTGCCAGAGCAGGGTCACCCAGAGCAGGTTGCACAGGAACGTGTCCAGGCGGGTTTGGAATCTCTCCAGAGACGGAGACTCCACCACCTCTCTGGGCAGCCTGTGCCAGGGCTCTGCCACCCTCAAAGTAAAGAAGTTCCTCCTCATGTTTAGGTGGAACTTCCTGTGTTCAAGTCTGTGCCCGTTACCTCTTGTCCTGTCACTGGGCACCACTGCGAAGAGCCTGGCCCCATCCTCCTGACACCCATCCTTTAAGTATTTCTAAGCGTTGATAAGGTCCCCCCTCAGCCGTCTTTTTTCCAGACTGAAAAGACCCAAGTCCCTCAGCCTTCCCTCATAACACAGATGTTCTGTCCCCTAATCATCTTTGTAGCTCTGAAAAAGAGTAACAATTCCTCTCTTATGAATAAAAAAAAAAAAATCTAATTTCTTTTGATTTCAATATATGCATGCATCTCTTGTAATCTATTAGAAACTCCAAAAGACATTTTTGCTATGTGTTTGGATGCCTGTTGGGGAGAAAGAGTGTGCCAGGCTACATTTCACTCATCTATTGCGTTTAAGCCCTTGAATGACTACGGCTGCAGCCACTAACTTTCCACGTAGCCCGGTGTGGTTCAAAGCAGGTCATGGTCAGCCAAGGTATGACTCATGCATATCTTAAACATCTGAAAGGCAAAATTCATTCCTTCCCCTTACCTGCTCTGCTATGGTTCTACTAAAATAAACCAAACATTTTTCACCTCATGTTTAAATTCAAGTCTGCAGAACATCTGACTCACCTGAAAGAAAATGTCACAAATTGCATTATAGCAGAACATCTTAAGATGGAAGCCCTTGTGGAAGGTTTTATTAAAATACCACAAAAGGAATAGCCATCCTAAAGTATCCCCTGGCATTGAAAAAGAATTCTATCCCTGCAATACAATTCTGGAGACAGGTTCAAAACCTCTCTTTAAAAAACAGATAATTCCTTTAAAATATGCACATTTCTAATGTAATTTATGTAGAAAACCTTATTGGTTTCATTCCTGTTAAATGCCGTAGGAGTCTCCATAATGGAATTAATTTCAGAAGAAAAAATACCATTTAAATTTATTTAATCCCACGAATTAATAAAACCACTTTCTGACCTACATTAAAATGGACGGGGCCAGCCTAAAATGAAAACACAAGTCCTCTGAGACTTCTTCACTCATTTGTAAATTATATGGCTAGTTAAATTAGGCCTACAACATCAGACACGAAGTTCCACTCAGACCCACATCTTTTCATTCACACAAACTCTAGAGCGTCCGATATCTTGAAAAGACTTTAAGTTCAATTTCTTCTTCTGGAATAGTGAGTATAAAATAAAAATATTCCATAAACTTAGAAGTTTATGTACGTTTACAAGTAAATGGAAATGCAGCACTGCTTCTACTACAATTCATAGCAAGTCTCCAAAATTGTGGTTTCTGCATTGAAGAGAATTTAAACTATGCAGTAATCCTAAAAATCACTATTCAATCAAGTATGGGGAAAGAAGTGAAATTTAATAGCTCTCAAAACAAGCTCTGCAAATCAGTTTAACAACTCCCGTTAATCCAGAGATTAACAGAGTCGATAAACGTGGTTTGCTTTGCATTTACATCTTAAGTGAGAAGAAAAATAACAGGAGCTCTAAATAGAAAAGTAAAGTCCCATATATCTTAGATGGATTATCAGATAAAACTGCAGGATGCACAGCCATAGTAAATGAGTTATACTTCATTCTGGAAAAATCTCAAGAGAATAAATAATATTTCTGAAGATCAATATCACCTCTTTCCATTCTAGTTAAAGCTTCCAACCTCTTAATTACTTTCTTTTAAAAATATGTTATATATATGTACATCTATATGCATGTATATATATGAGCTGTTCTCACACCCTCTCACTTGCAAGCCATTAATACGCACTTTATATGGAGCGGATATATATCTTATGAACATACCTACTGGTACCTGAACAAGGCTGTGGGAGAAGCTAGTCTGCGCGGGAACTTGAGGTTGTTTTAAGAAGTCAGTCCTGAGGTGCAGGCGCAAGGCTGGTGGTCCTCACGAGCTCCGCGTCCTTCCCCTTACTTCACCAGGAACCTCCCGCTGAGCCTGGCGAAACGCTTTGCGCCTCAAGTTCTCCAGCCATAAAGTTGGACATGTGCTTCCTGGGGTTTGTTCTCCACCTTGATGGGGTAATACTGTCTCAGTAACAACTATGCATATGATGACATTGTAGAGTGGAATCTCATTTCTCTTTAGGATCATTAAGAAGCAGTATTGTGTCTTCAACGCCCATATTTCTTAATGGGGAGATAAAAGGAGAGCACCAGAGCTCATGGAAGCACAGGCTTGGAGAAAAAGAACACGTTACTGTCACACCAAGCCTCCAAGCTCTCTAGATGCCACCAACATGCAATGTTTGGGAAGGGCAATGTAGGGAAGGGCAAGCTTCTCTTTGCAGACACAGTTCTTGGGGAAAGACCTTACTTCTATTCTGATGTAATGCTGTACCATTTCTGCAAAACATGCAGTTAATAATGGACATCTGAAACTGACGTATTAGAATAAATGGTCTTATCTTGAATAGGAATTTCCCTGTAAAATGAATTTATGTGGATGAGAATGAACATTTACGACTTACTGGTTTCACCAGGAATGAATCTTATTGTAAATGTTACCATGACATCAGTGGATACAAGACATTATTCCTGCAGAAATAATAGGAATAAGAAATATAATTCTAATGACGGGGAGAGTTAATTCTTTCTTTCATCGCTTCTAATTCTTCATTTGGAGTAATAGCTCCTATCCTTCTGGTCCTCATATTTTATGTAAGATAGGAGTACTTTTACATAGCTTCTTGCCTATTGTATTTCAGGAGTGAATGAAGAGTCTTAGTCATAAGTTAAATATCCTGTGATTCCAAGATGTGTAAACACAAGCTACTTTACATTAAGCAGGAGGTAACCTAAGAAGATGGCATTCTACAAATTAAATTTCAGGGTAATTTATCAGCAACTTCCACCTTGTAAATGCACGTGTACATAAAGGTATAGTGAAACTTTCTGAACAGCAGAAAGCAAAGCACTGATCTTGGAAGCTTTAACATATAATTCTGGTTGGTAATAATTGATTTTTTCTTCAATACTGCTGAATCAATACCTCTGAAAAGCATTTACCTTTATATCTGAAAATTTTAGGTGGCTGACAGAAGAAAACACAGAGTTTATCAAGCAGGTATGGGCTTTTAAACACTGCCACATGAGCTACTTGAGAAACTTTTTACTTACAGGACTTTAGTTAAAAGATAAGAAAGATTGTGCTCAAGAGCATATGCTTCAGGATTTTATTAAGAGAACACCAGTCAAACGAAGTCTCTTTAACTCCTGACCCACTTTTCTTTCATTATAAAAGAAAACTCCAGTGGAACTAGGGAGTATGTGAACACACTAAAACCTCAATTAAGTAGAATTTCTCACCAAAAGCAACTAAATTTAATGACACCAAGAAAGAGCAAATGGCATGACTAAGTGGAAGAAGATTGGGCTATAACTCATGGGCAACAGCAACTTAAACATGAAGGTTATTGCAAAGTCTTCCCTCCCTCCTATGAAATACTGGATTTGACAGTCCCCAAAGCTCCCTGGGGCTTGGAGTTTTCTCATTTCATGTCAAATCACTCGGACCACATGACAAGATCTTCCCCATTAAAAGGCATTAAGCTTTTTTATCTGCTTGGTTTTAAGCCAGAAAAGTACATTTTCCAGGTTCCAAACATGTTTCTGGCAATTGTAGTACTTAGAGCAGAGGAAGCTTGAGGATAGGGCAGGGAAAGCCAACAGTCAGCTATTACTAATAAATAAGAAAATACATAATTTGACGTTACTGGTTGCTTTAATGGTATGAATATGTGATCTGTGCTACTGTTCATACCTAATAGTAGGTCTTATATCATGAGGTCCCCAGGAGAGCTTATTTTGTCAAATGATAAGTAGAGTTCTGGAATCTTGATCATCACAAACTCTTCTTTTGCCCAAAAAATCAGCTGCTGGCTTTTAGAATTAAATGTTAAAAATAGAGATACAAGCCATTCTTCAAATATCTAGACATAATTCCTGAGACAGTCTGAAACATCTGTGCTCAAATGATACACTGATTATTTGCTTGCTATTAAATTCTGTCACAGATAATCAGATATCTAATGGTGCTGTATTGTTCCTCTTCTGTTTCTCACATACCGGTTTCTATTTTCATGGTTGAAACGTAATTTCCTCTGCTATTTTTCCAAGTCATGTCTTGGGTTTCTGGAGTGTGCCCACCAGCATCCCTCTTGGTTTGCTTTAATTTGTGCTCATACCACTATACCCAATAGAGAAGATGTGCTACTATAACAGCGCTTGTCATAACCTCACGTTTGACAATCGTGTGTGCACATGTGTGTATATATATATACACACACACACAGAGATTTTAGAATGCATAGATTCCCTTACAAGATTTGTACATTTCCATTTCAAGTACCAAATATAAATATATTCCAAACCTAATTTAGAGTACTATTTTAAAAAAGGCACCAGCTTGAAAATGTTGTGGAAGATCATTTTCAATTTATATAGCATATCAGTAACGTTGCCTTGGAAGACACTGAGGCGTACTTCTTAATCTGATGCACAACTACCATTTTGTGAGTACAGTTCATACCTGTGAGATCAGTCTTTGGTTTTATAAATTCCTTAAATACAGCTACAAGTCACACCTCTCACCCTGGCAATCCATTTGTCTTTTTTCTGCTAATATATATATATATATATTAAATGCCAGCTGAAATTAGTCATTGACAAGTTGAAATTAGTCATTGACAAGCCCAGGGAGGTGGTTGAGTCACCATCCCTAGAGGTATTTAAGAAACGTCTAGATTCGGCACTTCAGGGCATGCTCTAGTGACAGAGATTGTAGGGGGTTTTTTTTGTGTGTGTATGGTTGGACTTGATCTCAGAGGTCCTTTCCAACCATAAAGATTCTATGATTCTAAGTTAATAACTAAAACCTGAGATAAATAGGAAGCATAATAGCAGTGTTGAAAACATATCTGAGTAAGCCAGTAGTACAAATGTTTTGCAACAGTTTAAAAGATGTATAGAATTCATCTACGATGATGTGCTTATTATTGTCATGTCTTTGTTTTGTCTGTTTTCAGCAAGTCCTTGCAGTAACAGAAAGACCTGTAGCATTAACAGTTTCCACAGTGCCATATTAGTGCTTGATTGCTCCAGTAGCGCCCATCTGTATCCAGCACTGCTGCACTTCAATGGCTCCTGCAATATGAGACTTTGATAACGCAGCTCAGATTCACACTTTATGCAACTTCAGTTTACACATGGTTTGAAACTATATTGGGATACACTGCAATCATGCTTCACAGTTAATTTGCAGCCTGGATTTCATCGAGATTCCTTGAGTCCTTAAGGATGAGGAGGAGAAGCTAGTTCTACAAGGCAAGTCCTCGCCGAGGAGACCAGCTGCGGTACAGGTAAGTCCGCACTGGGGAAGGGAATCACGGCAAAAAAGGGTGGGCTAGGGCCTCGTTTTCGAGGCTTTTTCAAGCCAGGAAAAGTGGCCAGCCCGGGCCGGTACCCGGCACTTCTGGGGGGCAGAGGCAGCTGAGGAGCCGAGGGCGGAGCCACCACCCCCAGCGGCAGGTGTGAACGAGGAGGGGGTGGGACCACTCCCCCCTCTCATAAAATAAGTCCTTTGGGAGCACAGCAACCTGGTTAAAGAACAAAGAAGCAGTGAGTGGGCGTTGCCTGGGTGTCACCTGAAGAACCACCTGGGAGCACCACGACAAGGGTGTACTTCCTGGGCTGGTGAAGAGGGCCGCCAAGCAGGATGTGACACACCAGCCCAATCACAGCAGTTTGCACGGCAGTTCGTGCAGGATGGCGTTGAAAGACTGCCAACCCTGCCAGGTAGCGATGGCAACTACTCGCAAGAAGACCATGGCATCCATGAGCTCCATAACCCCCAGCTCTGATGCAGCCTCTCAGATGGAGCTCCTGTGGGACCACGCTGCCACACAGACACCAGGCTG
>VWZL01002107.1:0-63279 GCA_013396915.1 Stercorarius parasiticus
GATTCTATGATTCTGTGAAAAGGTTTGAGGGGCAGGCTATGAATAGGTTTTATTCTTTGCCCTGTAGGGATGTTGTAAGGGCGAGTGAGAGACGTGCATTGTGGCAAGCTGGCTGTGCTTGTGTCTGGTCCTAATAGCATCCTGGGAGCCGGCATGTCATTTTGACACCACAAGCCTAGGATTTCACAGTGGAAGGACATAAATCAGCATTAGTTACCTTGGAGATTGTAAATGAACTGTAAAATACACGATGTTCTCAGCTACCAAAGTAAGAGCACCAACATGCCACCATCCACGCCACATAAATTTTGGGCAATTTAACATAGATGGGCTGTTACTAGTGGCTGTGGAGGCAGAGAGCTTTGTAGGCCAGCCTTAATTCTGGCAATCAAGAGCTGAGCTAGTGCCTGGGGCAGCAAACAGCAGTAGCTGTGATGAATCTCCATAACGTTCATGTGAAGTGGTGTACTGGTCACCCTTGCGTAGGTACCAGGCACAGATTTCCTGGGAGGGGTCAGGGACCCACCCGGCAAGTTCCCCCAGTGACACCCCTCATCTCACAGAGCTGTGTCACCCCACCACCTCCTCTCTGGGACACACAGAGGTGCTCATGGCTATGCTGTAGTCGCTGCCGGTCTTCTTGTGGAGCAACCCCTTCCCCTCACTCAGGTTCCTGAGAGTAGCCGAACATTTACGACATGCTTGTGTGTTCGTGGCTCAGTTCTTGCTCTGACGCACTAGTTAGTTGTTTATTGAAGTATCAGGTTTAATTCTTAAAAATTATGTCAATACAAAAGAGGGATGGAAGCACCAAAATTTATATGCTGTAATCCAGCTTTTTAGAGGTTTCCCCCATAATTACAAACACCATATTTCAATCCCACTTGATTTCACACCCCTGTCTCACTGCTTTTCTTTCTCTCCTCCCAGGAACCAAGAGCAGGGAAGCCCCAGGAAAAACTAGGGCAGGCCTGAGAAATGGCTGTCTGAAAAGGACGCTATGGGGCAGGAGGCTGAGTCTCCTTGAGGCCTTGGTACAGGCTGAGTCTGAGGTTACCTTTCCCAACGTGAGGCACAACCTCTGATAACAAGCTGCAAACTTGGCCAGGACTGTTCAGTCTGGTCCAAAGATGTGCCTCCACCCACTAGCCTTGTACCCAACTCTTTGTCCTCGGCAAGGTTTCTGCAGTCCAGAAGGGTGGCTTGACCTGCTCTTTATTTCTGTCCTGAAACCTGAACAGCCAAGCGAGGCACTTCTAAATATCTCAGCTGGCTGGCTTAAAGGGTGCCTGCTGTCATTAAGGACAGGATAGAGGTGGCTCCATAATGTCCAGAGAGAGTTTCAGCAAGTGCTTGAAGGAATGTTTCCCTCATTTTCTAGGTCATGTATCTGAAAAACACTCACTGGATATTAAAAATATAAACATTTGTTAGATAATAAATCCCAGACTCTGCTTTCTTGATAAACTAGATGATTTTGTGAGGACTCTTCAGTGACTGAAGGCAGATTATTTCATGCTGTTGTCCTTTGTTTTGAGCTTTGCTCTTTGTTACCTGTTTTTGCCTAGACCCTGCTCTATGAATGAGAAAAAAACCCTCTAATTGCCCCTTGTGTAATCTCAAGGAAGAAATTCAAGTAACTGGTAAAGTAATAAATCCTTACTACAGATCATCACTCATTTTTCTTATGAATATATTTAAGACTTTTACCACTGGTTGGAACAGGAGAAAGCAAAGGTTAGTGCAATTTCTCTGCTTTTGTTACCACAACAGACTGCAGAAAAAAAAATAATATCCCTCCCTCTATCCAGCTATTGCACTAGTCCAAGTCTATGCAGTGGGACTGTGAGTCATGTCACCAACAGCTCTGCAAGTACAGAGCTATTTCTACATCCTAACAAAAGCAATTCTGTTGCTCAGGATGACAAATTCATGAAACATCTGTGAAAGGTCATGAAACAACATGCCACTTTGGGACAAACAGACTTTCTTCTGAAGTCCCACATTTCAGTGAAAATCTCTGCTTCTCAGCACATGCTGCCAAAAGTTATATTATAAAAACATCATACCATAAAAAAAAGAAAAAATGTTAATATAGCATAGTGCTGGTTTATTTAGGTTTTTTAGCAACCTCAGAAGGGCAGTTGCAATATTTTCAGAAAACAGCAAGCCAGCAGCCAGGTTTTAGCATTCTTCACACTGTGCAGATGCTTCCTTGCATCCAAGCCAGATCTGCTTTTTACCCATCTCTGCTGTCCCTTTCCCTGTCTGTATAACCTGTGCAGCCCAGGGGCCAGAGGCTGCATAGTTTCCATATCTCTCCCTTTTCCATTCTGGAGACTGTTCCCAACAAACCAAGACAGCTAGGAGGGTGTCTCCAAAGAAAACAAGCTGACTGGGGGTAGGGGTGATGTGAGAGGTGAGAAAGACACTTAGGGCAGGACCTGAAACAAGTTAGCTCAGGCATCTGTGTGCCCACTCAGAAGGGAAAATCTGCACCGTTTGGAGAGCAGAAAGAGAGATTCTGCCTCTGGGATGAGTTGGTCTGGGAGAGGTCTGCAGATCACCACGGAGCAGTTTCCAAGCAGAAATTCCCTCCTGTGGGGTTTAACATGGGAGGGGACAATCTGGCCCAGCTTTAAAAAATCCTTTTAAATCCCTTGGAATGTAGTTTTCCTTTCTGTTTTGTCACTTACAATTATAATTATAGGTGTTGCTACTTCTCCATCCATTGTTACACCAGGCTAATACTTTCCATCATACCCACCATTTCCAGTTGCTTGTAACTTTGTCAGACCTTTAACTTTTAAGGGCTGAAATCTTCCATGCTGTTTGTCTGCCTGAGGTCGATTAGGAAATATCCCCAAAAGATCTGATGCTTTCCAGAACATAAACTAACGATAAAGGCAGGTTTCCCCACCCACTCATGAAGATCAGTGTTCAGAGGAGGAAGTTGAAATCTGGCAGAAAGACCACAGTCAAGTTAGAAAGGTGTGTCATATCTTCTCATTGATGGTTCTTTTTCATTCAGTTTACGTGGACTTGATGAACAAGGTACCAATGCCTGCCCCTCCTGCATGCACACTTGAGTTCAATCAGTTCTCAGTTGCTCTGTTCCTGAAGCAGAGTGGAGCTGGTGGAATCTCAAGCTCTTGCCACACACATCCCAGGCGCTGGCGAGCCTGGTGCTGTTCAGAAGGGCCTGTGTGGGGTTCTCATGCCATACAGGAGAGAAACAATGTGGCACGCACTGTGCCAAAACCTCTTTTAGGCTGATGCTGTGGTCAGGGCTGTGGTGGTGCAGCAGCTCTGCATTCCCAAGTCATCAGGCAGACACGTGTCTGAACCATCTCCTCCTTGTTATTGCCACAATCCTGTCTGAAAAGTAGGGAGGATGGACATCACAATAATTTTATCAATTGTTGCTGTGGGCACAGCATGCTGGTATTTTAAATTGCAATGATACCAACCCTGCCCTGGTCTTCCCTGGCGCGCGGTGGGATCACAAAGCCTTTTGCGCAGTGGGAATATTTGTGACTAGCCCTTCAGAGGACTGGCCTTATGCATGACCTTCCAGGGCTGGGTGCCGTCCCACAGAAAGCGTATTGGCACTGACTGGCTGCACTTTGCAGAGCAATCCATGCAGCAGTAGGTATTTCTGAGCAGGGTTTCCATGCTCTCATTTTTCCCAAATGAACCTCATGATTAGGGGATAATCTGTTAAGGGCCTTAGCACCCATATTTTCTAAACCTTATTGCTAACATTTCTCATAGAAGTCAAGAATGGGATATGCCCTTCATGCTTATTCAGAGGAAGTAAATGGAAACTATAAGCAGGGCATAGTTTGGAAAAGAAAGAGAAAGCACCAGGCAGCCCCGCTCCGTGGGCTTGTTCTTCAAGGAGCTCTCAGTGACGCCACCGGAGCAGAAACAGCCGAACAAACTCTGGCTCACAGTCCCTCCATAATATTTCCTGAATCACTTTGACCTGACAAAGGACAAAGCATACCAGCAAAGGTGTCACCATCATGCAGCTGCAGCATTTCCACCGGGTTCCAGGAGATCTGTGGCTCCCGACATCTAATTTGCCTCCCAGCCTAAGGGATGGACCCAAGAGATGAAGCCCCCTAGTCTTTGCTGTGTTCAGGTTGCTTTGTGACACTGATACATGGAGGCAGCAAGGCTGGAAACAATGCTCAGTTAAAAGATGGTCTTAATGTTGCTTCTTCATGCATGTACATTTTGATGCATCAATCATTTCTAAATAGCATTTAAACAAGCAGGAATAAAAAATTCCCTTTGCAAATGCAAATGCTCCAAACATCTAGGACTGTACGCTCCATTAACTTTCAAGGAAATAAAGGCTCATGAGTGCCAATATTATTGTTGGAAATGAGATCTAAGTCACTTAGATCTTAGAAAGTCTTATGCATGGCTTTCAATTACATGCTTGAATCATTAACGCATGTACAAAAATAACATTATAAATGTGTATAAATATCTACTTAATGGACACACACGTTCACATGTATTTAATTTAATTTTAAGGTGGCTTTTGCATACTATCTGCTTCCTCTATTTGTGGCTAGGATTCAGCTAAGGCATTGATTTGGAATTTCCTTGTCTGCAGCTTCTTGTAGCTTTCTTCTTAGGACAGGTGTTTGCTCACACCTCAAAATTACAATAACACCTATTCTAGATAGGAAAAAATACACACTTTCAGCTACTTTCTAACATTATCCAAACACTTTTAAAAAAATTACTCTGAAAAAACGTTATTCAAAAAAATTACCTTCAAAATAAGGGTATTTTTTGGAAAGAAGAGATCTGCTGAGAAAACTGTGCTGTTTAACACCTAGATATGTAGATCTATACTCATGAACTGCATTGATTTTAAAGGATCTGCTTGGAGTACAGGCTGTGACATCCTGTTGTATACAATTTTCTTGCCTTTCAGCACTCACTACAGATGCATTTCTGTTGTTTCTTAACCACTTACACTGTACTTTATTGGAAAAAAACACCAGTAACTCATTATATGACTTTTGAAGAGAACAGCTTTTAAAGTTTTTGAAGCAAGAAGATTTTTTGTTCTGTATTTGACCAGCACCAACAGCACTACAATCAGCCTTTATGCTGCAATTACGGTACAAGTTATAGAATAGACCTAGATAGACTTGACAGTTGAGATGCAGGTAATTGAATACCAAAGAAAAATGTGATTTTTCCAAGAAAGATTTATGTCTTTATACATTTTGAAGCCTTCTCTTGAATCAATATATAATAGACCACACCACTGACTTATACTCCAAATATTACACCTGCTTGTATATTAGACAATTACCATGCCAAGGGAGTCTTTTAATTTCATTTTTACTCCCGGCCCTGTGCTTGTTTCTGCAGATTGGACCGATTCAAAAGCCAGTGACCTTGGCTAATTTGTGAAGGACAATTAACACTCAAGCAGAAGTGTTCCAAAATCCATCTACTGCTAACTTGCCAAAAGAAAGGACGAAGTCATAACATGCACATTAGGGTTGAAAAAGAGAGAACCAAAAGAAAAAAGAGAGAGATTACTTCAGTCCTGAGGAAGGAAAGAAGACCAAGAGAAACTGAAGCAGGAATAAGGTACCCTAAGCAGTGAATTGTTTTCTTGAACGCTTGGCAAACTTGTGAGGGAACCTGGGAATCAAAGAATATAGGGAAAAGTAAAAGCTCCCTATTCATGGTTGCTTAAAGAATAAAAAAGGCCATGGATGCAACAGAAGAGACCAGATGAAATATGAAAAATACATTATGATTCAGCACTAGAGCCAATCTATTCAGAGGATTGGCGGCGTAAGCATTTTCTCACTGTTTAAGCTGCAGCAAAACACAAATGGGTCTTCAAATAGAAAAAGAGATTCCCCAAATCCACCTCTATTTCTTCTAGGACCTCAGTAAGAGGAAGAATTTGTCAACAGACCCCCAACCTTAGCCCACCTTCCCACCACTAAATGCCTTTTGGAAGCCTAACTTTGAACTTTACTATCTTCATGTTTGCTAAAATTATTCTACACACTGATTTTGCCTCAGGTACTCTATTAGATGCTTTACAAAATACTTAACACACTTGTATATCCTATCCTTGACTGGGTCTTAGAGATCATCTCGTTGATCATCCTGTTGAAGAGGTCAAACTCAAAAGTTTCAGCTGGGGACAGGCCAGGGAAGAGAGGGACAGCACAAATTCTTTGTGGCAGAATGCCCACAATTTGAATCATGATGTGGAAGACATTCATTTCAAGCACCACGTCTACAAACAAATCTCCCTGGATGACAAATCCTTCCCCTAAGTACACTATATCTAGTCAAAAGCACACCCACCTTGGGAGTATGTAAATACTCTGAGACTGGTTGGAGCTACCTACATATTAACATCATATATTACGCTTGTTTCAAAACAATTGAGAAATTCAAATTACATTGGCTGGATCTTTTTTATGGGTAGTTGCATTGTGCTGGAGGTAGATCTTCAAGAGCAGACACTTCAGTGGAGAAGGCTGCTGTGAAGTGTGACCTACCTTTACCTTCCTTCCTTCTTTTCATTTCTTTCTTAATAAGCAGAATTATTAAGACCACCACATTACACGATGCAAAGCAGAAAATCTGTTCATCCAGGGCTCTCGTACAGAAACTAATGTCTGTGGTTTTCGATGCACTCCACAATGAAAATCGGAAGCCAGCATTCCCACTTTGTAAGCAATAACAGGGCAGCACAGAGAGTGGAGTGACTTCTCCAAAACCATGCAACAGTTTGGTGACAAAGATGGAAAAAGGATCCACATCTCTTCACCATACTTTAATGTCTTTATCCTTACCCGAACAAGGG
This sequence comes from Stercorarius parasiticus, assembly GCA_013396915.1. Lineage (NCBI taxonomy): Eukaryota > Metazoa > Chordata > Aves > Charadriiformes > Stercorariidae > Stercorarius > Stercorarius parasiticus. The sequence continues at coordinate 6,872 of VWZL01002107.1, forward strand.
AGGAAACTGAAATGCAGTGGAGAGGAGCTTGCGGCAACCGCTGCCCCTCATTGAGCTGTCCCCTTATAATCGCCCATTGGATTTGGTGCCCAACAACTGCAGCAATGGGAAGGGTAAGAAATGAACTGCAGTTTAGGGACTCGGTGTGACAGAGAGGAAGTAGCAAAGATGTGGTGACTAATCGCAAAGCCTCCCTGGGCTGAATTGCAATACAGTCTGGGACTTCAGCAAAAACCTCAGTCTCCAATGAATTGTCGTGTACTATAGCTTTATAACCTTGAAGAAAAAAGCCACCAAAAGCTTTTGGACAAACCTCAAAACCACTGTCTGATCATGACGTTCATAACCCTGCTGAGTACAAAACCTGGTCTGCAGTAGTGTTTAAATCATGCAGATCTGAACAAGAAGAATGGAGAAATAACAGAATAAAATATTTTCTGAAAAAAAGGTGAGAGACTTTGAGAAACCTTACATGTTTTGTTCATGGTGCACATCTGTCTCCTCTCTTTAGCCTCTTTCGCAGTCAAGTTGAAATGCTTGAAGTTGTTCTTTTAGCCCAGTAGAACTGCTACCTGGTTTTCTTCACCCTAAACCCGTGAATACCTGGATTTTGCAAGAGAAAAATTAATCAACAAACTGAGATTTTTCCACGTAGCCCCAACATGGAAAAACTACTGGTAGGCGTAACATTTTTTTCAATTAAACACCTGGGCAAAGCACTTCTCAAGTTGTAATTCAGTCTTACAGTAACAATTGCAGAAATTGAAATTATCCTTATTTTGAATCCTTTCCTATTATTCAAAACTAACTTTGTCTTGCCAGGCAGACATATGAGCCTATATCTTTCATAAGATAACTAGGCACAATGCAGTTGCCTCCTCTTCCAGTGGGCTGGTGGTATGCCTCATCTATTCAATAATAAATACTGGCCTAAACTTCTTTTTTTAAGCTCTAAGCTTTATCCATGGTTTTCTCTGGAAAACTTCTCCATTTCAGTCTCTAGTTTTTGTGCTCCAAAGGACTGAGCAAGTTGCTGAAGTTTTTCCTCAAGCTAATAAAACAGTTGGCTGAAACAATTTAAGAACAAAGTCCTGCATTTGTATGCAGCATCTTTAAAACTGTAACTCACTTGCAAGGACAAGAGCAGTCACGAAACAGTAACTTAGCTCAAAATAGGTATGCAAATGTTGGCTGTACTGGATCACTAAGCCACCTGCTAGAGAGTCATTTGCATCTATTTAAGCAGAACAGGGTTTACTGGAATACACACTGCTCTCTTAAATATCTATTAGGATCTAGGCAAGGCAAAATTAATTTCTTAATGAAGAAGGTCAAATTCTGCAATCCACAAAGTAACAAGAATTTTGAAGAGCCAAAAATGACAGCATTAAGAACACCTGTGTTCACATAATCAAATGAGTCTCCAAGATAAATGCCAAGATCCCTTTAAAGGCAGATGAGTTATCTAATATGCTTGTATGCGGGAATGCAGCTCTCCCTGCAGTGGCAAGTTTAACACCAGAGCATGCAGCAGCCATTCCAGGTGAACAAGCTTTCTACAGAATTTGAATCAGAAAGCTTTATCAAAGCAAAGATTTTTTTCTTCCTGCGAAGACAATAGACACCACCCTGAAGTGCCAAGCGTGACAGTTTCTATAATGTAATACATCTGCCTGCCTGTGATCACCTCTCCAAGATTTGAAGTCTCTGTGCTGCCAACAAACAGCCATACCACAGAAAATGTTTGATCGGACTGAAGTATTTTCACCTCACGGGATTGTGTCTGTCCCCGGTTCATGCCAGCATTGCAATAAATCCATTAAAAACAGCAGAGTTGCAGCAGCATGAGTCTACAGTCTCCCTACCTTCATCTGTTAAAACAGAGGTCACCCTTTGCTGATCACTACTGAGACCAATGGAAATCTGTACCTGCTACTGAGATGGAGCCAATGCCTTTATGGGCTGAATCTTTAATCAGAAAATTACAGGTGTGGCTAGACAGCTATAGCAGAGACAGACCAGGCATCAACAGCTTTGAAGCAAGTACCCCTTTATAGAAAAGTTTTCCATAAAACTAACTAAACTTCCCTTGTGGGTCTCGTGATGTGCCATCCTGTGTAAATACCTTAGCAGGGCCTGATTTTAGGACGCTGGTGTCAGATGAGGCGGAAGGGGTGTATGAGAGATCCTGGACACAACCAAAGCAATCTGAGACTTTGCTCTTTGTTGTTGGCTGGAGACTCACAGTGAGAACACTGCTACAGATTTTAGCATCAGTGCAGTAGAAGTATACCTAAATAACTAAAGTATCACCAAAGTAAAAAGTAAATGCCAGTGAACAAACGGAGACAATTTAAAGAACGCTCATTAGATGATGTAAGCATTCACATAGCCTGTTTACATATCGGTATGCTTTTGTTTCTCTACCAGTATTTTTTCTGCAGCATAGATGTATCTGTACGAAATCTATTCAGCACATAAAACCTAAAGGTGGAACATATGTGTCTGATAAACAGCCTGTTACAAGCTTATTGTATTTCAGGATTGTTCCACTTCACTTTACAATTTATTTTATGTTCTTTTGAAACTGTTTCGGTAAAACTGGGATTAATTTAATACACATTTTATTAAAATGGTTTGCAGTAGAATAAGACAAAATTATGAAGTACAGCAGATATTGAAGCACTGAGCTGCCTATAGTGTTTAGGGCAACTAAAAATAAAGCATGTCAAACTACGAATTCCACAAATTTCCTTATTTCCTGGCCCCACTCACCCTGTCTCAGATCCACGTTAGAGTGAAAGGTCTTTTATACAATTCAGCCTTTCCTTAGACAATATGATAGGTATATCATTAAATTATTTCCATGCAGCCACTGTGTTCAAACAATAAAATTCCCAGTCCAACTCATTTTGTAAATATGCTGTAGCTGTTCAAGGGCTCTCTGAGCTCATGTGATTGGATTGATGGCCCTCAATGGTCAAAGGAAGGGAAAATTATCTGCTGGGATTTTTCCATCTGGTTTACATTGCAGTTCAAACTCTACGGATCAAAGAAAAAGCATTTTCTCTTTCACTGTGTTATCTAACATGAGCCAAAGTATTTTTGGGTCTGTTCAGTGGAAAAGCAAGACAGCACCACTTTATAGAAACTACCTCTATTTTTATTAGTTTCAAGTCACTTTTTAAAGTCATAATATGTAGTAATAGGCATGGGCACCAGCCATGTGAGTGCTGGTAGAGGGAGCTGAACAATGAAATCTTTGCTCAGTTTTTATTTGGTCCTTAAGAAAAGCTGTGACACCCATTCCTAGAAAGCTAATCAGATGCCTGCAAGTTTAGAGACAAACATAAGCAAATTTTTGGCTTTTCGCCTCCACAAATCAATAGCAGAGCTACCAAACTCTTTTAGAAGTTGTAACCTTATCCAGCCTTTAGGGCTTGGGCTGAAATGCAGCAGTCTAGAAGACTCAGTTTAGTTACTCATACAGAGCTTCGAAGGCTTCGAAGGCAGATATGCTCTGCTTTCTTTCCCTTTCACTCACCTTATTTTAATCTTTCTTAGTTACATCAACAGTCCCTCTAAGTCATAAGTTCTGGTGCTCACTTCTTGTTAGCTGGCACCTAACCATGCTGCCTAGTTAGCAGAGTTAGGGTAGAGATACCAAAGGAAAAAAAAAACAATGTGCAAGGAACATGCACCCTTTTGCATCCTGAAATTTCCAGGAATGTAACAAATAAAGAAGCTTTGAACAGGGACATATTCTTTTCATGACAAGGCATTGACTTCCAAAGAAAACCCCAAACACCCCACAACCAAACAAAACAGCATGAAGTAGCCATAGTTTTGTAGGTTTTGTGTCTCTTAGGCATTAGAGAGACATTTAGTAGCTACAACTTCACAGAGAAATGACGGATGTCAGTTGTGCAGTCACTTTGTTATGGACTGCTTATGAAGTCTTTTAGTCATGTCACTGTTTTAATGGGGATCAGAAATCCAAAACTTTTTGAAACTTGCGGTATTTAAACCTAGAAGAAACATCAAGATTAAATGGACGTACAGAATGTACCCATTGGATCCCATCAGATCTTGGAGAGAAGACCCTCAGACAAAAAGTAGCACAGGCAACTCAGTGTGCTTATTCTACAAAGTCTGTGAAGAGCCCAACCTTGCAGGAGGTAAGAAGCACACATGGGAGCAAGCACAGACATGCAGAGTGTTCCGCTCTTGGAAAAAACTTCTCTGTCTGCAGGAAAACCGGACATTTTTACACCAGTCTGTGAAAAGGAAAAGAATATACCCAAGACCAGTGCAAAGCACACATATTCCGAATAAAAGAAATTTCAGCTATGGAAAGGAAAAAGTATCAGAATTCAAGAGCTAGATACATCCACTGACTGGAATATTATGTTGGATTTAGATGAGATGATTATTACGAACAGGACTGATTAATGTGACATCTGAATCTAAAATAAAGATTTTGCAGAGAAAGTTGACTCGTGGAATACAGACGGGTAAAACTTAAGGCGTGCACAGGGCAGATTATTCCCGGTAAGGAAAAATAAAGCCTTGAGAAATAAAAAAGTTTGCAATTGCCTATGGAAATGGAATACCTGTTCTTGGGTTGAAAACGCAGCAGACCAGATATATCATTTAAAGACTTTATAGTGCAGAGGATGAGAAAACCTTGAAAAGGGGAAATGTTTCCACAAAGAGGAAGAAAACAGAGCACAGCTCTACATGAAAGCTGATGTGCTGTAATTGTGGGCAGCCATCAAGAGGGGAAGGTCAGCCCGCTTTTGGGATCGCAGCATCTGCCATCCTCCCATGCATTGGTCCAGCTCCATCAGTCCAGCTTGCTCATCTCCCCCAGCACCACTTGCTGATGCAGGGGATCTGTCTGGAGTTGAATCCCTTCACTGAACCAGTTCCTGCCTTGACCAGATATTTACCAGCCTTTTACCATAACCAGGCTGTGCACGACAGGGGATAGAAGGGTGGTGGGACTGCCTCTTCTGGCGGCAGCCTGCAGTCAGACCAAGATCCACATGGATGTAAAACTCAGTGTGCACAAGAGTACACCAAAGGAAAAGACAAACTGCCAGCATGTAAAGAAATACCATAGGCACTCCATTACTGTCTGTTTTTAATATTAGAAAACTTCTTAAAAAAATAAACATCGTTTAAAACTTATGACAGAAAAGACAGAATGAAAACAGTCTGAAATTGCATACACAAACATGTGCAAGCAAATGTTAAATCCATGGTACAAGCTTGGCCTGGGAGTATTTGTTGATGTTGACTCTGGGTAGTGGTTCTGCACTACTGCTAGAATCATATAATCATAGAATCATAGAATGTGTTGGGTTGGAAGGGACCTTTAAAGATCATTTAGTCCAACCCCCCTGCAGTAAGCAGGGACATCTTTAACTAGATCAGGTTGCTCAGAGCCTCATCAAGGCTGGCCTTGAATGTCTCCAGGGATGGGGCCTCCACCACCTCTCTGGCAACCTGTTCCAGTGCCTCACCACCCTCATTGTAAAGAACTTCTTCCTAGTGTCTAATCTAAACCTCCCCTGCTCTAGTTTAAAGCCATTACCCCTCGTCCTGTCAGTACATGCCCTTGCAAACAGTCCCTCCCCATCTCTCCTGTTGGACCCCTTTAGGTATTGGAAGGCTGCTATAAGATCTCCCCGGAGCCTTCTCTTCTCCAGGCTGAACAACCCCAGCTCTCTCAGCCTGACTTCATAGGAGACAGGCTGAGAGTCTTCCTGTCACTATCCAGATCTCCTTAAAGAATATAATATATGATCTCATGAATAACCTCTATATTTAATACCTATGGCAAACTCGCTGAGGGTAATGACAGCCATTGGATCACAATTTGATTATTATGTTTTGTGACAGCTGTGATTTGAATGACATTACTTCATAACCAGGGAATTACAATTAAGCTGTCTTATGGAAAACAGTGTCAATATTGTTAAAATGACATTTTAAAAACCTAATAAGTTAAGTTTGCATAGCTAGGGAGTATTAACGTGCAGGGCAACACACCTGGGACTATCACCTATTGAAATCCTATATAATAAAAGTCTTAGAAATAGGCCACTAATGTTAAAAATAAGAGTGTTGTAAGTTCTTGCAAATACAAGGAGAAGGTGAGATAAAATAAAAGTGTTACAGGCATAAGCCTATGCACATATATAGTATGAAAAACATAGTCCTCGTCCCAGAGGCACCTGTCTCTAATGAAGCTGCTTCTATGAGTTGATTGCTATGGTCCTGAGTACAGCGCAGAGCTCTGTATTTTAACTCCTGCACGGCCTTGGGTTTTAGCTTCCAGAAGGTACTGTGTGAATTGGAGCAGCTTTTCAGAGGAAACTAAACAAGTACTTGAGCCACAGAGAAGTTGCAGAAAAAAACCCCAAACCACTTAAACCAGATGAGATTGAGGTGAAAGTCAGTGTGGCACTGAAGGTTTCATGAGAGTAAAAACCATATAGCCAGCATTTAAATTCTGTGCATCAGTGACAGGAGCAGAGGAACATACAATGAGATGCCTCAGGTTTTTGTGAGTCCCCAGGCATGCACACATTTTTCCATGCTAAAAAAATTAGCAAACCATAAATTTAGGGAGAGAAAGGATTTCTGTGACAACTGCAGCACAGGCTAATTTCTAAAGGAACTCCATAAACCCCAGCAGAGAGGCAGTGTGAGCCAAAGGAGGAGAAAAAAAAAATATATCTGGGAATGGTAGTTAAATGTAGGTGGAATGAAGAAAATCTAGCACGCTTTTTTAGTATTGCTTCCTAACTGAGTGCAATCACAATCACCCTGGTGTGTGACGTTTTATTCAGGTCTAGAAAGAGCAGGATCTGGGAAGTAAAGGAAAATGGAGTTCTTCACAAACTTCAGGATTGGAGAATTTAAAACAATTCATTATGCATTTACTGTTAGCTCCTCTGCTGCTTATGAAACTGCTAGAAATAGATTAAAGTTTAATGTATTCATTTGTCATGCATACAATTAAAACAAATCTGTTAGCTGATTGTGAATTGTTTACAGAACCTAATAATTACCTGATATATCCATTTGAGACAGGCCAGCAACTACATAGTCTGTCTTCCTGGCTAGATACGCAAGAATAATTTCCAGTCGGAAAGGATGTCTTAGAAAGCTTGATTCTCTTGGAGAAAGTTGGCAGTACATGGAGAGGCAGAAGATTAAAAAGCATTAGGCATTTTAGACATGTAAACTTTCCTTGTGAGGGCAGTTTACATTGCCTGATATGTCCTTTTCCAAAATATTATCTTTACTGGCCAGAAGCCTGATTCTCTGGTCACATTCATGGGCAGCTCTCATGACAGCACAAACTCAGACACTGAGGATGAGAAGCAGTTCTTGAACTCTGTATCTTGGATGATATGAAGAGGAATCAAAAAAAATATATCTTGTTCTATGAAATAAATATCACTGCCGGCTTACTGCAAATGCTTGTGGACAAGATGCTCAGCAGATGTGCAAGTGTATAGCGTTACTGACTTCAGCAGCACAAAGACAACTTATTCTGGGTAAAACAAAGCCTTGAGCCTTCATAGTTAGCAAGTTTTACTTCTGTGGAGGTTTGCATGGATAATGCTTAGATTGCTGAGCCATTTCCAGTAAGCAAAACATGGGGCTGAGCAAAATTTTTTTTTTAAATAAAATGAATGATCGCCCTCCAAAAATATAAGCCTGGCACAGAATACAAGTTTGCTTCTTGTTTCAGCTAACAGGAATACCTTGCAACTCTAAAACTTCACTCCGTCAGCCTCATGTAGGGCTTGTAAAGTACATATTCCTGTATATCTGGATATATAGCTGGCCTGCTGTGGTAACTTTCTGTTTTCTGCTGCCGAGGAATTTTATTTGGCATGCGAAGTGGTTGCTAGCAACCACATGTGGCATCCCAGCCCCATAGGAAGCGCTTTATGCAGAGTTACACTGTCCATCCTCAGATCGCCCCAAGCCTGCAGTAACGTGGGCAAATGGCCCTGGCAGCAGCTGCCACCTTATGAGGCAGATGGGCTCTGGGCAACCATGTGGGCTCACCACAAGTGAGCAAACCCAGGAGCAGCTCGGCCTGCGAGGCTGTACTGAGGGGACCCCAGAGGGCTGTCAAACGGGTCCCATCCTCTACCAGCCATGGGACCTGGCAGCATGACCCAGCATCAGCTGCCAGGGATTTTATGCTTTGTAAGAGTTAAAGTGCGCTGAGGCAATTTCAACCACTCTGGTTCAACCACTCAGCCATTTTTGTGAATTGTTAAAAGCCTTATATGGGTTGAAGTTTGTAATTTTTTGACTGTACCTGGCTGGCCAGCACAGTGAGGTAATACATCTCCTCGCTAGGTCAGGCACAGTCCCACAAGCTGTAGAGCGGTCCTGGCACCAGTGCTGTTCCATGTCTACCTACGCAGGCCAGATGTTTGTGTTTTACAGCCTACAATAACACAGACATGAGGCCCGCTGACTGTAGGCAACAATACTCCAGCATCTCAGACCAGATTTAGGTTCTGTCTTCACTAGACATTCAAGGTGCTTGTGGCAGTTTTCTGTTGGCTCCTGAAGACAAAAGCTTTTTCCCAAAGGATCAGCTGATCATGCTGAAATACCTGCTTCGGACTTCATCCTTAAGACGACCTTCATAGTTTGCCGAAGCAAAAGGGATTTTTTTTCCTTTGGAAAAATTCAACAGAGGCAGTTAACCTCAGCCACATGTATCTACATTGCTAATATATTTTTACTACATTATTGAAGCCTGATGGATTAGAAAGCCTGCTGCATAAATTACACTTTGAAATCCTTTGCCAGAAGCTCAGAGGGAGACTAATTTTAACCAATCATCATCCCATCTCCTCCTTATGGGCCATACTAATTTTCAACGGATAAATTCACCACAGCATTCAGGGTTCTAGTTTCTAGGCTTTTTTTTTTTTTAAAGAAAACAGAATTATATGATTACATAATGCATAAACACTTTCAACACATTACTATTATGAAAAAGTAAATAAAAATCTCAAGTTTTATGTGCCCAGAATTCCCGCTTTGGGAAAAGGCTTGGTACAGGGGAAAACGATGCAAGAAAAGCCCCTTTGGGCTTTAGCGCATGACTCAGAAGCCATGAGATATTGCTCCCAATGCAAACTGACACCTGCTGCACCTTCTCTTTACACCGTGGATGAGGGTGAGAGTGGCAGCAGGTTCAGGATCACTCCAGTGAGCAGAGCTAGCCAGAGAAACCACAGCAAGGAAAGAGCCTGTCAGAAACCCTGGGGTTAATGAACCATGCAGCAGCACCTCCAGACTCTCATTTCATTCCAATGAATGGTTGTAAATGGAAATTAAAACCACCAGCAAAGCTAAAACCATGAAAGGAGGAAGAGATTTACACTCACCTGCATGGGGAGTTTTGAATCCCTCATTCCCTCAAGACAGACTCTTAACTCACCCAGCAGGAACTGTGGTTTGTCAGGATGCTTTGGCCATACAGATTTTCCACATGAACACCCGGTACGTATCATTTGTATTCCATGAGCTGCATGTGTTACCAGGCGTGGGATCCACAGGCAAAAAAAAAGCAAAGGTGAATCCACACGTTAACCAGTTTTTACTCACTTCTGCTTTTAACATGACCTGTGAGAGCATACTTAATTCTTTTTCCATATTATAAATACTCATGCGCACCTGTGGGGCACCTTTTTTTTTTTTTTTGACTTTTAAGAGCTGTTTTGTTATTTTTGTTTTAAGGTCTATGAGAAAGATTTCAGGAAGCTGTTACTTTTTCAAGTTCTTCCCCAACTGACAACAACAACAACAACAACAAAACCCCACAAAAAAAAGTCAGCTGCAGTGATCTCTTGTGATCTCTTTTGGCAGTGTGTTCTGCCATAAACAGCCATTTTCGGATCCTCCATAACAAGGAGGAGGTTAGCAAGGCTGTAGGCTGCCAAAAAAAAAAAAAAAAAAGGAGTATCAAATACTTGTGAGCTGAAAGCAAGTCTGAATTACAAACTGAAGGCATTTTAGACACAAGATGCTTGATGAGTGGTTGCATAGCTGAAGAGAGATTATTTCATCAACAGTATTCATCTAAAATAATTCCCACCATATGAAAGACATCTTCCTCTTTCTTTTTTTCTTTTATCTGTGGGAAAACTAAAAGAAAAATCTTAACAGGTAAGCTGACTTAAATCATACATCTCTGAGTTTTTGAATTAAACTGTTTGGTCTTTCTGTTTTTTAAGGCTCGGGGAGCTGCAGTTTGAGGCATTAGTTCCCATTTTACTCCAATATCTTTTACCAACAATTGTGGTCAGATCAATGCCGCATTTCATGGGAATTTTGATGATAGGTTAGCAGAAGAAATGCAGGTCAGTCGGTCAGCAATGCTTATATGGAATTGAAGCATGGGACCGTCAAACTGTAAATTTCACGAGGCACTGCAACAGCAGAGGGGGCACAGGCTCGTTTTGACCTGAGCTGATAAGGACGGCTCATCTCTCTCTCCTTGGAAGAGGTGGTAGGATGACGGACTCAGCGTGCAGCTGGAAAGCTGCTCTCCAGAGCAGCTAGAGACCCCGGGGTGTGTAATTCAAATCGGCAAATAACAAGTCCTTCTTGGTATGTGTCTTTCAGGAAAACACACCTCTAATCCCTATGGTCACACCACACACTGAACACTAGCAACATGTCATTTAAAAGCCGGAACAGATCAAACTTTAAGGAACAGTGAAAAAAAACATAGCCAAGAGGTATAGAAAGCAATAACTGTAAGCCAGCTACACCAGTAAAAAGTTGAATTCACACGGTTGGGAGAAGAGGAGCTTTCTACCAAGGTTAAAAACAGGCTCCTTGTGGCAGCAGCATGGAAAGAGATGTCACTTCAAGGAGTCAACGGTTCCCACATTCTCAGCATGTCTGAGCAGCCATCCAAGCAATAGGGCATCACACACCTAATTCCACGAGGAAAAATCCTGCAGAGAGAAGTTGTACAATAACCACTAAAGGACAGGGTGGGAAAGGACTCTGTTACCTCTCAGGCAGGATGAATTTGGCAGTTGTTAAATCCCGTTATTTAGGTCTTTATGAATCAGGAAACTGAGTTTGATCTCAGATCTCCCGTGGTAGCAGAATAGGGACCAGAGCACTAACATGGCTGACCATCTCGATACGACTGGCCTGCAGAGGGAATTTCCCTGTCTCAAGTTTCAAATCTGCTGAATTTCCAGCATTGTTCAGATCAGCCTTAGGAAGATGCTTCTTCCCCTCTTTTACTTCAATTTCAGTATAAAGTAGGCACAGAAGCTTCCAGCCTGGAAGCACTTTAATAAGCGTACAACATGCAACCATGTGTCTGGGCCAACAAAATAACTGATCGCTGAGATAGGAAAGCAGAGATGGGCAACTTGACCAGCCACAGATAGCAGAATGGGGAGAAGGTTTTCTGACCTCTTTCGTTTTGGGAGATCATGAGCAGGGACAACCCATAAAGGTGTCTAGTCTGCTTTCTGGAGAGCAGTAATAAAACTCCACAAACAAGTGTGATACAGGATTTCCTTATTAACAGAGAAATTGAGGCAGAGGTGGATATTCATATGACCTAACTGCTGATACCTACCATAAGTTTTTTAGATTCTCTGTAGGTAATAGCGAGAGAGAGAGACAGATGCACCTCCCTAGGGTCAGCCAGTTTATCTCAATTACACTTCTGCTATAAATCCCCTTCTCAATAGAGGAAGCATCTCTGTCTCTCTCCATTAATAATGTTAAGAAGTCTAGTTCCTGACTGAGGAGCATAATCAGTGCCAGAAGTTTGGTGCTGTTAGTACTACCAGGTTGTCTTTTCTCTTTGTAGTGTCAGAGCTGTAGAGCAAGCTGTTCTCTGATCTTTCCTAATGGCTCCTGTCTGCTTCCAAACAAAAGAAAAGCACAGTTTGCATCTAGTTTGTGATTAGATACCAACACACTGGTACCAGATATGCACACAGCAAACAATAGTTTTACAATGAAGGACAAGCTAAATATTAATAGACATCCCAAAGTCATCTTCATGGGGACCTACTCACAGAAAACAGCTTATAGGACTGTGCAAGCACCGGGGATAGCTGTAGGTCATCACTGATACTATCCCCTAGCTGCAATAATATGCAGCCACAAGGACACTAAAGAACTCAAAATAAAGATAACAGGCAAGCTATATATATACACACAAATAAAGCAAACAAAAACATCCCACCTTCTGCTTAAAGATTCTCACCAGATGGTTGGCTGGCTGACAAGAGGTAGCCCATCTTAAGCAAGATATAAGAAGAATAGGCCAGGCTGTAACAGGTTTTATTAGGCCAGCATGTACATTTGATGCAGTGCTTGAGCTTTTTGGGGTACATATGCCCTTCTCTGGGTCTGAAATAGAAACAGCAACTACCAGGTCAAGTATACATGGGAACAGCCAGTCGGAGTTATGAGTGTAACACCTACACCTAGACCGTCTTACTGTTTGCATGATGCTCTCCAGACAAAAAGTTCAGCTGAGAACAAATAATGATTTCAGGCCAGGTGGTTTCCTCACCGCCATTTGCAGAGGTGTTGCCTGGCCCTGTCTGGGCTGCTGTTTTTAGAGAGGGACGGTGTCTACATCAGCAAAGATGGTAGAAAGCAGCAAGGCAGCAAGTAATTTTCAAGCTTAAAATAAAGATAAAAGCCAAGTGGAAACATACTCCACAAAACTTTTCTCCTTTGAGCTGCCCTCCTCCTAAGGAGGAATGAATGTTTTGTCCTGAAAAATGCTATAAAGGAAAAGCTCCCAAGTATTTTTATTGTTAAAGTTAATTTTTTTCTCCTAATTTTAGCCTCCCTAACCCAGAAATATTTAAGCATAGGAGAAGAAACAGGGAAAAGAAAACAAAAGAGTAAGAAGGGGCTTTAAACTCTAGGAACATTTTTTCTGCAGTGAACTCAGAGAGACTGAGGTTCGTAACAAAAGTTGAGCATGTAATATTTTCCACTGCTTACGGTTCCCTTCTGAACTTCCATTTTGTGGGAATACACTTGGATCACTGCTGACCTGTCTCTGGAAAAGGCTCGCTGTGTATTTTGGCTTGGCTTCCTTCCATTTCTACTCCTCTAAGTCTGTTCCCCATTTCAACATCTCTTATTGCCACATTCCCAAACATGTTACACAACCCTAAAGAAGCAATTTATAGGAATATTAGTAATTCAGCTGTGACCAAACAAGCACTTTTCCCTTTTAACAGATCATTCTCTCCTGGGAACCATAGTTATGTGGCTGTTTGCTCACTTGTTTACAGCATTGCACTGGATGCGATATTTAAACAGGCAAATGACTCAAAGCAGTATAAATCTGTGAAAGCCAGTGCTCTGCAGCAGCTTTCAAAGCAAAACCTGGCTGGGAATATCCCGTGAAGACTTTTCCAAAAGTGCCTGGAAGAGTCATACGTGAGCGTGTAACCTTCCTATAGCCAACCAAATTGTGCCAAATGAGTGTACAGAGGATACTGCTTTGATGTCTACAGCCTGAGGCAGCACCATCCTGATGAGAGTCCTGAGCACTCCGGGAATGTAACCCATCACCAAGTACAGGGCACTTTTGTAATGCCAGCAGATACAAGGATATGAGGCTGCATAACTTACCCCAAGACTGGAGTTACTCATAAACGATAAGTAGCTTAAAGGCAGTCTCACCAAGTGTACTGAAATTCCCAACTATTGCCTGATCTCGCAACCCCTATTTGCTTGAACACTGGCTCCCATGGGATACGCCTACAGGCTGTCAGTTTGCTAGGTCAAAGACCTTAGTTTTCAGTATTTTATCAGAAGATTACATCAAGTTCAATGTCAACTTGTCTGGAAAAAGAAGACCCCCACTATGCGAGCTTAAAACCCAAGCCACAATCAAGACCTTTTCATTTGTCTCTCTGCAGAATAAAAGCTTCTGATTGATAACATGAAGTGTATTTTGCTGATCTTCAGTTGTCCTTTTTACCCTGCTCCAAATGTTGCCACCCCTGCAGAAGAGCTTGCCAGGTGGAGTATCTACCTGCCACAGTTTACAGCCTGACACATTAGCATGCAATAAAATTACTGACTTCAAATTTATGCACTCGTTACAAGCTGCAGTTCACGGTCACATTTATTTCTGCTTCGCTGTGCCTCCAGCACTGATAAAGACCTTCGGAAAAAGGTTTGTGGCAGGCACTAAGGGCAGTAATTCCTCAAGCCATCTCCATGAATTCCATCTCCAAGTCAACCCAAAGGAAGTCCTGTAGCTGTACTGTGCTCTACCATCATCATATTCATCCTCTGCCATGCAGTCAGTGTAACCTAACACCAAAGCTAAGTGGAGAACTGTGACCCAGAGCTACTCAACCTCTCACAGAAATGAGAAAGAAGTCTAGAGAGACCCTCTGGATCCGAGCCAGGGAGCACAGCCACAGGCAAAGCAGTGCGCCGCTGAGGCAGCAGTCACAGCTGATGGCTGCCTGACACCAACCTGAAGGTAAAGCAAGTCTACTAAAAGCAACACACCCAGCCTCATTTGTGAGCACACAAGGAGATGGCCTCACAGACACAAAATGACATTTTTCCATGTAAGACTACTCAAGCAATCCAACACAGCCTGCACTAGCTCCACTTACAAGCAGATTTTATGTTTTCATGCCCCAAAGTGGTGAGCTCTGCAATCAGCCAGACAATGGCACAATGTGTCATACGGAGAGGTCTTCATGAGAAAGACTGACTCAAATGTAGGCAAAAATAAGTATCTTTATCACTGGTGCCATACGATTACCATTAATATCCTCAGTCTGAGAACGTGGGTACAGAATTACACCCACATACCTGCTCCTGAAGTGACAGATGTCATTCTCACCATACGCTGTTTCCTTTTGACAATATCAGTGATGGTTTTTTTGCCTTCAACTAGTGCCTACCTATAGGAAAACACCATCAACATCACTGCAGGGGCAGTGGGACATCTAGCTACTGGGTGACATGCAGTCAGCACGCAGCAACTGTCCAACCAGCCTAACTGGCCATTTCACCTACCACCTTCTCATCTGATAGCAGGATGTCTCTGGTTATGTACACTTAATGAATGTGTTTTGGCCAGGGGTCACCAGGGATGTGTGTGTATGGATAGGGCTTGGCATGATGGGCCCTCAATGGCTCTAGAGCTAATCTAGCCCAGAAGAACATTGGATCCATACACTTGAGCTTATTTGGCCTGGCAGATACAAGCTGCTGTCTATCTGCCACCTCTTTCACAAGTAAAGCATCAAGAAAAAGCTATTTTTTTAAAACAATCTTACCAGTAAAGCTGAGGAGCAATGATGAAGCACAGGGCAGAGGTAGAGGCTACAGGTAGAAATGTCATATATTGCTGCCCACAAAGCCGCCAAATTGTGTAATACACCCCCAGCTTCTAAATGTCAGCACTACCGAGTAGGTTTTCTCCTGCTTCTGTGAGTTTTCCATTTCTTCCCAGGGCAGAACTGAAGGCTACGTAGGCAGTAACAAGGGAATGAGTAGGCAAACCAAGTGACAGATATTTGTCAAAAAAATTGGACAGAAAATTCCCACATTCTCTACAAGGATTTTAGTTGCTATAGCATTGGGCTATAACGGCACTGTAAACCAATACCTTTCTCTCACTGTCCAAACTGGTAGAGGGGTAAACAGCAAAAAAATACAAAATGAAGGCCAGAGCCATAAGCTATTGGGAGCCTTTGGGACAGAAGAAAAATAGGTTTGAGCACTCCTGTGTGAACTTTCTGGGAAATAATAAAGTTATTGAAAAACTGCCATATCCAGACTCAATATAGAGATTTACAGATAGCTGTGCCAGCACAGTATGATCTGTCAATTTGCTGGCTCCTCTCATCAACAAATACTTGAACTTCCTTTTGAGAACATTTTATCCACTTTCAGGCTGAAATACAGTACA
Source organism: Stercorarius parasiticus (assembly GCA_013396915.1). NCBI lineage: Eukaryota > Metazoa > Chordata > Aves > Charadriiformes > Stercorariidae > Stercorarius > Stercorarius parasiticus. Next base: position 22,878 of record VWZL01002107.1, read on the forward strand.
TCCCAACATACCAGAACCTTATTAGATGTGCCACGGAGATACTACGGATGAATTTGGGGACTTGTTACCCAAGTTTCATCCTGTGGGAATTTTAATTTGTCAGTACTAAAGCAAAGCTCAGAGAAGATGCATCACCCATTTTTTATAAAACATTTTGAAGAGAGAATAACCTGAAACACAGCCTTACTAAGACTACCTGGACTGACTTTTAGCTGCCTAAGGAGAGGCCAGAGTATCCCAGCGCTAAATGTCCTAAACCAGAGGAAAGAACAGGCTTGGGCTGGGAGAAATTCAGAGGAAGAGGCCCGGGGTGTCCTGTGTGCTGTTTCTGCCACAACTGCAAGAGAAGGAGGGTATAGATACCCCTTTCTCTGGACAAGCACAGAACAAAGGTAAGGGGGGAAGACAATGCAATGCTTTTGTTAGAAGCAGATGTAGCCACAATGGGACACAGCTACAACAGAATGGTTCAGACTCCACGTTTGCTTTCATCCCCCTCCGGCCTTGGTGTCCACCTAGATCTTCTTGCCATTGCAACACCCAGTCTGCTAGCCCACGTCCCTTGGTGCATGGTCCAGTGGGACCTGGGGCCTCCTGACCCCACCCGGCCCATAGCTGCCATCACTGTCTTAAAACATCCTTCGGGGTGGCAGCGATGTGGTGGAGATGGCACAGGATCAGCTGAGGGCTGCTCCTCAGTTCTTTAACCACCGGGACCTTTCTCTCAGCATGCAAGTCAAACCCCTTCCTCTCTTCCAAAGTACCATTCCTCTCTCAAACAAAGGTTAATGAATCAGAATAAAATCAGGCAGGGCATGGGAAGGCTGATCATGACCAATGATGCCCTGCTAGTGTCACCAGGGCCATGGCAGTCCCAGCCCTTGCCTTGAACAAGAGACCATAATGGCAAGTGGTGCCTGTGGGTGTTATTTCATTACGCTGATTGCTGCTTTGTTTTTCACCCTACATTTGGAGATGAAAGCAACTTTTAATCAAGAAGAGGATGAAACACTGAGAAATGGGCAGGATTTTTGATTTTGTCATTGGTGAGGGTGATGGCACAGCAAGGGTGTTTGCAGCATTTTGTTCTGCTCCAAGACACTTCCCACATAATTAGCCCTCTTGCCACTGTGAAACTATTCAATATATACCTTCCCTAGTGAGTAGTCCCATCTAACCACAGCAAGTCAAGTAGCAAATAACACTTCGATTGTCCGTGCTTATATTTTCCGTCTTCAGCAGAGCAGATATTTTATTTCCATTAGATTTTCCAACCACTCTTCTCCCATCCATAACAGGCATAAGAGAGGATAGTTAACTCATACCTTTCCTGAGGCCACCTCATTTCAAAGTCTAATATCTAGATCTCTGGAAAGCGAGGGGGAGAAAGCATGAAATGAACAATTCTATTGTGCCATTTATGAGTTTGTGATACCAATAATGCAATTCTGTCCCCAAATCCTCAGTTGTTCTTCTCAAGACGATTGACTTAAATGTGAGGATTCCTACTCAATGGTTTCTTTTCTTCCAACTAAATTCATAGTTTTGAGGTAGGTTGGTTTGTTTTTCCCCAAAATACTCAATATCCTTAAGCGGTGACTAAAGAGAAGAAGATTGCTACTTTTAAAAAAAGCCAATGCTGTGAGAATTCCTGTCTCCACTCCTTTAAGTGCATTAATAGGAACAGGAGAAAGCCAGAAGGTTCCCCCAAAACATATGGCTAATACAAACCCACAATAACAGGTTCTGGCCCTCATATGGTCCCAGGGAATGAATGCATCTGTTTACTTCCACAGAGCCCTGAACTCAGTAAGTGAGGATCACTGACTTCACTCTACCATTAAATTTCTGCCACATCAGCCTTCCACCATCACTGTCCAGGATCAAGAAAAATATTGTAGAAGTGTGAAGAAAAACCCAAGGTATTTTAATTTGGCTTTGCGCTTATTTGTGGCCTATGTGACACCTGCTTTAATCTGGATTTTAACTTCCTCTCAGAAAACATTTCTAACTCATTAAAATTACTCGCAGTCAAAAAAACCCAAACAACCAAAGACCAACAAACAACCCCAAAGCCCCCAAAACAAAAAAAAACCCAAACAACCAGGGAGGACAGGGTGGCCTTGTTGTCATTTATGGTGATGGAAATTTGGTGAACATAGGGCCACTTCCTAACTGATTGTTTTGCACATTGTCTGCTTATGGCAGAGAAAGGCAACCGGATAAGAACAGTGAGCATTTTGTTAATTATTTTCCCCAATAACTTCCCCGGTTAGCTATTCCAAGCAAACCCTCGAAGAAAAAATTGTTAGTTTCTCAATAACATCTAACCTACATCTTAGTAGCTGCATCTTCCTTCAGCATTTAGACTCCACAGTACGTTTGCTGTTTAAAAAAAGATTATGGTAATTATCAAAACCTATACAAGCTAGAATTTTATTCTGAAGTGGATTAATAATTGCCAGCTTGTTTTTCAGCAAGTGAGAAGTTGGAGAGCTTTGTGTCATACCACAAGGGCAGCAGAAACTGAAGAATTAGAGGGTCAGAAAACACAAATGGAGAAAAATTATTTTGAAGTATAATGTCTGAAGTTAATAGCTGATAGCAAGGTTAACACTACTGGGATTATGAAGCTCACACTGCGGAAAAGCAAGAAAATAAAAAAGGCATTATTTTTATCCAACTTACCCCCCCCTCCTTTTTTTTAATAATAAGGGATTATTGCTCTCAGCTGGGCTAACATAGCTTCAAATGAAGTCTACTTCCTTTTCCTCTAAAAGATATTGTTCATTTTCCTTCAGGTTGCTGAGCTCAGTTTCACACTAAGCACAAGTAGCTCAAGAGTTGTCTGAGGATCACTAGAGGATGGGAAGACCGAAGCTTTTTAGAGAAATGCAGCATTCAAAAAAAGGTATCAGTAGGTAAGAATTAGCATCAATATCCTGTGCTGCTTATGTCACTGGCTTGCAGTCTCACAGCACTGTATATTATTGACCAGGTTTGCATAATGAGAAACTGGGACACTGCTGATTTAAGCTTAATTCACATCCAGATGGCAGCGAGATATTGTTTTTATCACCTGTGTCTCAGGGGAGCCGTTGAACCACATAGGCACTTTCCTTACAGGGAAAAAAACATGGGTTAAAAAGGTAAGAACAGCTATACTAGGCCAGAGTGCCGTATCCTCCATCTCAGTATCCTTTCTTGGACAGGGACCAGTAAGAGATGCTGAAGTCAGACTATAAGAACAGGCTAAGCACACAGTGATGCTTTGCCAGAATGTGCTCCCAGCAATTAACAGCTTTAGGACTTCTCAAACCAGAAGCATACACTCATGTATCCTAGCTGCTAATGAAGTTTTCTTATATGAGCTTGTCTAGTTGCTTTTTGAACTTGGGGTGTTGGTCCCCACAGAGCTCTGTAGCAAAGGCTGCCAGAGCTTAACTATGGATCATGGAAGAAAATTCCTCTTCCTATTCTAAGCTTTGGAATCTGTTATTTCACTTGGCATCATGTAACAGAAGAAGTAGAGAAAAGAGTGAATGACTGTTCCCTGTCTACCTTCTCTGCTACTCTTTATCTGATAGCTATCTGATAGCTATCATCTTCCTCCCTCCTAGTCATTTCTTTTTCACATGAAGAGCTGTAATCTATTTAGACATGCCTTGAAAGGAAGCCATTCTGTACCTCTGATCATTGCTGCGTTCCTTCTTTGTATGCTTTCTCTTTACTCACCCTTTTTGAGAATGGAGAATTCATGAGGTGGGCACACCATGGGCTTTTACAGCAGCACAACTGTTTCTCCTGGTTTTCTACTCTATTCCTTTCCTAACACCACCTAATACTCTTTTTGCCTCTTTGACCCTCACCGAGCACTCAACTGACATTTTCACAGAACTGTCCAAAATGATTCCAAGATCTTTTGTGATCACTAGTAGCTATTTCACAGCCTCTCACTGTATATGTGAAATTAAGGCTGTTCTCCAACGCATACTCATTTGCTTTTATCAACAAAAAGTGTCAGGTGGCATTTTGTCCCCTAGTTATGAAATACAATCTTTCTACACCATTTTGAAGTAAGTTCTGTTTCTCCTCTGAAACTTCATTCTCTATCCCCCTTTGGCAGATCACCCATGAACAATTTGGGCAGCGCTGGCTCCAGTATTGATCTCCAGGAGACTCCAGTGATCTCCTTCCCTGTGAAACCCCATTATCTATTCCTCCAGTTTGAGTGAGATTCAGTGTATTAAGAAAAACATCTCATGTAATTTTGTGCACGGCATAGCCTGTATGGTGCCGACAAGCACGTTTCCCTTAAATCCCAGGTCGCATCTGTCAGCTTTGTGCAGACATCTTGGGTATCGCAGAGCATCTCAGGTGGCACAAAGTGCCTATTTTTAAGGCCACTGAATCCAACTCTGTTTCCTGTGTCTTAACAAGTTACCGACTCATATAAGAACAATCACATCGCTTAGTAGTTTTGTTCCTTTCCAAGTTTTTGGCAAAAGCTGTTTTGGAAATCCAGACCTAGCACATCAATTTTTTGCACAATGCTAGTAACTACCCTGGAAAAGCCTCTAATAAATTTATGAAGGATGAGGTCTTTCTAGAAAAGCAATGATTACTCTTTCCTACAATACCTTATTTATATGTCTCCTTATGTGTCTACTTTATACTACACTTCCTAAAGTTTTTCTGATACAGACATCAGAGTTAGTGGCCACTAATTCCCAGATCCTCCTGAAAATCTGTTTTATAGACTGAAGTCACATTTGCCACTTTTTAATCAATCTGGTACCAAGGCAGTTTTAGGTGCTATATTACAGACTGAAACAGTTATATTTCTCCACACTAAACGTTGATCTGAAGACCCTGAACTAATCCAAGCATAAATTAACCCATGAATTAGTCTGTAATCCACACGCCATGATCAGCCCTTGGTAAAAATGAGAGAGGATGTGCGTCTAATTCTTGGTCTACGGCCTTTTTGCATTTAAAAGCTATAGCCATACCAGCAATTCCTCCTAGGGTAAGCACAATTAAGAGCTGGCCAAAAAAGTTCTTCTGTCCATGTGGTTTGTATCTAGTCCTTAAGCAAAACATGCTACAGTAGCAAATGGATTTTTTGGCCAGCATTTGCACTGGGACGATACTGCTATTGCCACATCAGCAAAAGGCTCTCGCTCCTCACCAGTATTTCTATGCCAGCAAAACTTTTAAAGTGTAGGCTGGGCCTATATTTTAGTGCTTTCCCATGGCTGCCCCCAGGGCCACAGCAAAAGATCATCTCTCCACAGCTCTGTGGCCCTGCCCCCAGGTTCAGTCTTCTTCCTCCATCTTTCCCTCTACCTGTGCTTTCAAAGGAAACCACTCCCAGCTGCTTAAACCCCTGTCTCCCACTGTGCCCATGCCGGACACATGCCACCAGCAAACAGGGGAAAGGTAGCAAGGTATGGATCGTATATCTGGATTTTCACTGGTGAGACAGAGGTGAAAGCTTCTCGGGATGTTTAATCCATGAGTCATCACCATCATTAAGAATTCAAATCTTCCTGTGAATTCAAAATGTGAATAACTGTTTGAATTAATTAAACAGTGCCTTCTTTGGCGTAATGAGTAGTAAAAAATAAATAAATTGTATCTAAGTGAGTATACTGTCGTGTAAAGCTGTTTTAGAGGAATCATTGCTGTTGTCCACAAGGGAATCTATCTGCAGATGGAATTTACTCCTTTATAGGGATCTTATTTCTCTGTAACATCAGATGCAAAATTTCTCTATTTTGTGCTTCTGAAGAGATTTATTCATAGCCACTCTTCTGGTAAGATACTTGAATCTTGCGGTAATATTTAGACGAGGTCAGTTTCTGGCTAAAACTAATGTGTTGCTGTAGATTATTCTTATCCTTAGCCAGTATCATATCACATAATGCATTAGGACATTTTCCTGGACTACAATGTCTTTATACGTACTGGAACAACTACAGAATAAACAAACAGAAAGGCGTTCCCTGTGGCTGACTTGTAATTTGGAGTTCTTTCTCAATTCCTTGAGCTTCATTTTCAGTGTATAAAAATAAGCCCAAGCATCAAAACTCTACAACTGTCGCTTCCTCTAATGTTCATCCATGGCTACTTTTCTGAAAGGAATACAGTGAAAAGAAAGGTGCACCCAGAGAGCAAGGCATAGAGCAGGTGGCCAACATCAGGTGCGTAGACAGCAGCTCCGTAGTGGGCTGCACAGCTGCTTCCCCGGAGCACAGCAGCACAGGATGCACACAGGGCCGCTGCGGTGACTCCAGATGCCCAACAGGGAACCAGCTCACTTGACAAACATTGCAATTTGGACGGGAACATGTGGTGCTTCAGGTATTACCCACACAGGTGGTACAACTCTCATTCCCCCTCAGGATTTAAAAAGTCTAATTTTTACCTTGGGAATGCCGTAGAAATATTTGGTTATAGCAGCTGGAACAAAGCATTAGTTTAAGAGCATGAAATCAGAGATGTTTTTGAGAGTGGATATGGTTGACAGTAGGCTATGATAGGTTAAAAAGCCCAAACAGCCGTGATAAGTAAATATCTCTGGGGGAAGGGTTGAGGATGTGGTGGGAGATTCCAGGTAGGTGGATGCTTTATCCCAAACATCAAGAGGAAATTTGCAGATGTTTCAGGGCCTATTTCAATATGCAGAGCTTGAGTTAAGAGTCTATATAACAGATGGCAGTTTCTGAGTCACTAAACATTATTATTTGGCAACAAACTTATGCTCTCTCAACCATTTCTCAAGGGATCCTTGCCACAACCTGCTGTGAAAGTGATGTGTATTCTGTAACATTCAATCGCAGAGTTTCTAAACCAACAAGCAGAGCTCCATATAACTGTAGACACAGATATATATTTACATAAAAAATCTAAAGTAAACTTGGCATATATCAGCCTGAGTCAGAGAAACCAACACTGGAGTCCAGAGGCCCGCCAATTTCTGTGTATTTCTGGATTATTTATGCTTGCACCTTACTATCTCCTAACAGATCAAATCTTTCTTTTTTTTTTTTTAAGGTAGATTTTTAGGAAAAACAGGGGAATTAAATCTTAAACACCAGTGTCTGGCACAAAAGCAACTTTCTCTTTAAGATGTCTTTAAAAACAACGAAACCATATTTATAGGTTGATACCAACAATGCCACTATAAGTATTACACATCCCACTCAATAAGGTGATACAGGCTCAGAAGACCTGATACACCAAAGGATTCAGGTACCCAAACGCTTCCTGATTTCATTTAGTCCGAGTTTGGTGGGATTTAGGTACCAAAACACTTCACAGGGTCTGGTCCTCTGTTTGTTTGCAAGACTATTAGAGGCACGACTCTCAGGGACAACATTAAGAAGTCTCAGCTCCAGTCTCATCCTCAGTTTATTAGGCTATCACCTTTTCTCAATTGCATCAACAGAGTTAATAGAAATAGCACATGACCTTCCTATGATAAGGCTCTTTATCACAGGAGCTTCCCAGAAAGTCACAGTGTCTACTCTGCAGAGCTAATAATAGACAACATTCCTACAGGGACATAATTCATGGGGCTGCACGCACAAGGCATGCACCAAAACCTCATAAAGCACCAAATGAATCATGCTCTGAATAAAAACAAACAAGCTGCACACACTGCATGGTGAAATGTTCAATACAAGCTATCTACAGAACAGCTACGTATCTTAAACCCAAAAGGAGAGAGAAATGGTAGAGGGTAGGCAATAGCCAAATGATTGCATATCACATCTTGGGCAATGAAGTTGCTATTTTTGCCTCTGTGGTAACTCCTTCTGCCTGTTATACATTTTATTCCTATCCTGTAAGGACCATTGATTAGGAAAACTATGAACAAGAGCAGAAACTACTCACAAGAAATCAGTATGGTCTACTTAAACCTGGGAAAAGGAAATACAGAAAAGGGGAAAGGACAGCTTTTCTTAAAGCAAAACAAACCTCCAGTGTTAAAGCATCTCTCTTTCAGAAGGAACATCCTCTTTCCTCCCTCCCCTGTACAATGCCATGCAGTTTATCAAGTGAAAGTCCGCCGGAGGAAATGCTTCTTTCAGCAATATGGCAGTGATATCTAGAACTGCCCATAATAGAAAGCAAAGTCTGCAACCATCTTTTGTAAACAACGTTGTTGCTTGTAGGCACATATGTATCTAGAAAGTGATGACTCCTTTCACTGTTGCCCTTTAAATTGCTGGTTTTGGCACAAACCTGCATTTTTGAAAAAAAGAACCAAGGCATCATGTTACAGAGAAGAAAGACATCATGTTCTGAGCCAGAAAAACACTCTCCTTTTCCCGCAGGTTTTGTCTATCAACACAGAGCAACAGAGCTTCGTAACCTTGATATTGAACATGGATGTCAAGGTGACTGCTGTTATATCCTGTTCACTGTGCTAGGTACGAAAATGAACCTACTCCATCAGTACAAATGGTAGTAGTAGTTTGGGAAAGGAAACAGTTAAAAAACACTGACTAAACTAGTCATAAATAAAGAGGAGATGACCCGTGTGGTTAATTAGCATATAGAACCTCTTGGATTTTAAAGTTCATGTTTTTCCCTACTATTTGCTTTATGCATACTGCATTTTTATTTTGATCTGGTGATGATTCATAGGCAAAAAAAAAATTGTGTCTGACTCAAGGAACAAAAAATCTATCATATGGGTAGCATCACAGCCTAATCTCCATTGCAAAAGTGTATGGAGTGAAATCCTGTGCCTTCTGAAACGCGCAGGAGTCTATCATTGAGTTACTGAGTTCAACAGGGACAGGATTTCAGCCATCCACTGAAGGTATTTCTAAATGGTAAGGCAAGGCAACCAGAGTAAAAACATACTAGTTAACATCAAACTGTTCTTAGAGAGAAGAACTTTATGTTCATATAGTTTTGCTGTTCGAGAGGCTTGCAGGCACACTAAATGCATTTCCAAAGTCAGGGTTTACGAGCTCTCCTTCGGCAACTATGTAGATATGCAGAATTAGATGGCATTACAGCCAGCCCTTTGTGATTTCTTCTTCTCTGGTAATGTTTATAAGGTGTCCCTGGTTAGCAGCATCCAACAACTCTAGAGAATTCAAACATTTTCTGACTTGACTTTGCAGAGAAGCAGACAGTAACAGACATGAGATATTCCCTAAGGATTTAATCTCGCCAAGCTTTCTCCTCCTCTGTGTTTTGCACTCAAGTAGTGACGTCCATGCACCTCTACTCCTATCTCACCTTGCTCCTGAACTTTGACTAGAAGGAATATCAGCAATAGTTCTGCTTGTAGTGACCTCACTTCTTACTACTTTAAAAAATAAAAAAAAAAGACAAAACAAAAGAACTGCTTTTCTTCCACCACGTAGGAAGCGAAGCAAAACAAAATACTGACTCACAGGCTAAAATAGTTCCCTAAATCCAAAGAAACCTTTGAAAGCGATGGGCTTTTTCCTCCCATAAAACAGACTGTGTAATCTTCAGCACATTCTTTTATTAAGTAACATGTTCCGTCTCACTTTAAGAGAGAAGCGGTGTAAAATCACCTCACCTTTTTTCATCACTACACATTTTTACAGTTGTTCTGTTGCTGCTTCAGATATTGTAAAATGCACCAGTTCAGTCAAGTGCTGCTTCAGTCTGCGTGAAAACAGGCACGAGAAATTCAATGCCTTTCTAGTTTCTTTCCCTTCCAAATTCCCATCAGCCATCATTCCATCTCTTCACAAACAGCATCCAGATGTTAATAAACATCTCAAACTTACTGTTTTTCAATGGCACAACCTTTTTGCATTTAGCTTTTTTTTATCATTTATTTCGTCCACCCTGCAGCCTTTGTTGTTTGCTCATATTTCCAGCTCACCACAAAATACGTTGTATGAGTGTCAACAGAAGAATTCCTTTAACACGAACCAAAATAACATTATTTGCTTAAAATCCAGGGAAATAGAACCTGCATTTAAATTTATGCTCATTGGATCTTCCACTAATATTTTTCTGGATGAGAATTTAATGTGGAGCATCACTAAGTGTTCCAGTTGGAGTTCAAAAGTCAACATTTATTTTCAGAGTTCACAATAACAAAGAGACTGAGGATCTTTTATATATTTTTTAAATGTGCTTCCTTCAGTAGAAAATAGGTCCCCAGGTCATGAACTACGGAGTGTAAAGCAATACAGGTCTGACAAGGCTGACAAGTGACAGAAGTAAAATATACAGCACCTTGCACAGGCTTTGCAGCATCACTGAACACATTAATACCTTTACATTTAAAAAAACCTTCTGACCTAAATTTATGGGCATGCTGATCTTGACTAGAGAAGGGGATTTTAATAGCTATGGGAAATACAAAAATATACTACAATGTTTTTGCCACAGTTCCCATAATTGTGTGTATAGTGATAAACAGTTGTTTTCAATCCGAGTTCAGCGGACTCTGGAGCCTCCAGACTACTTCTGAGAGGTCTGTTTAAAGTAATGAATAAAAAATTTAAGCAATGGCATCTTTTCCGGGTTTAATTCTGCTAGGCAGTCATCCTCATCTCTACTGATCAAAAGTGCTTGAAATGATTGGTACAACCTAAAGGAGAATGAATTACGTTACCTCCTCCGTGAGCCTGACAACAACAAAAATTGGCAAAAAGTGTTGCTAAAAAGTAGTGGCCTATTTCCAGAGTCTTGGGACTGAGGCTGAAACAAGGGGCAACCCCCCAACAACGTACTACCTTCTCAGGAAGGCTCCTGCAGGGAACCTGAAAGACTCCAGGTTCCTAAAAAAGGTTGACAGCAAGTCTGAGGAATGGCAGAGTTTCTCAGGGAATCTGAAAACTGCAGACACCAGAGACATTACACCTTCGAAAACCAGCTCAGGAACTGAGATGCGGTGCAAGTCTGAGCCAGACTTTTGCTAACTGAATCCTGACTCTCCTGCTGCATACCCTGCCCTGCAGAGATGAGGATAATCTTGTTTACTGTTGAAAAGCTCACTTGTCTGGCTGTGCTTTCTGCCACAGGACTGAGGCTTGCTATAAAGGGTTAAGCCCTTGTCTCCAATTAATATTGTTTAATGAAGCTAATGGGTACGCTGGGCTTGCCAGCCCAAGCTGAAGAGCTAAGAAAAGCCAAGGACTTTCAAAGCACCCTGTGACAAGGGCTGGCAACATGAAGATGATCAGGCAAACATAGGCAAACAGCCTGTGGACAGCCAGAGCTCTCCTGGCATGTGGAGCCATGACAACGTACAAACACTGTCCTCGGGCCTCACGTTCAGATCTTCCATCAGGGGAATTTGCTTCCAGAGCACATGCTATTTGCTAACACCTAGCGTCAGAAACTGGTGGGACTGCAAAAGGGGGATTGAATCAGACCAAAACCTAACCAAAATCCACTCAAACCAATGTTTTTAAGTTCTTGTTAAATTCACACCAGCCTTCCCAAAATGTTTCTGCTAATCAGAATAACAGCTCAGCTAAGATCAATGCCCCCAGGTCGGTGCCGGACAAGCACCAGGACTGTCTGCACCTGTGCAGGTCTGCAATGCTGTGTTATATCCTATACCATTATAGCCTACGTCCTCAACATCCGTAGGGCTCCCCGCAGGGATGCTTGGTGCTGCTCAGGGTCCTGCCTGACCTCTGCTCCCCATAAGGACTCCCACGCTGTGTGCTATCACTGGCTGCTTTTCCTTCCAAGATGGTAATTTTTCCAAATCAAATGGGTTTAAGCTCTTTTGGGGTTACCAAAGTGGTTAAGAGCCCACCAGTAGGCTGCATGGGAGCAGAGCCAGAACAAATTCAGCCAGAGCAAAGTCCAAAAAGAAAAGAGTAATGGTTCAGCTTTCTGGTTTTAATTCTCCAAGGACTTTGCAAATGAAAGAAAAATCTAAAGGAAATTGAATTATACAGAAAATAACAATTATTATTACAGCTCACCTCTAGAGTCTGCTGTAAAGTTTGAGACCCATGGGCTAGATTTTGCATCAATGCAGTCCCTTGGCTCAAAGGAGCTCCAATCCAAACATATAAGAGCGGAAGAGAAGAAAGACAAATAGGGCAAAGCAAGCTAAAGCAGGGTAGTGACTGTGCTGTCTTTGAGCAGAAGCCCTGTGCTCTGCTCCAGAGCAGCAATGTAGGAGAAGCAAAATCCACAGAAAATGTCTTGGTTACAATCCCCTGCTCATGCCACAGTTTCAGGGTTGCTATTTGCTTCCCTGTGAGAGCATCTCACTTTCCTTGAAAGCTTAGATTATTTTTTTCCACTGCTATCTACACAAAAAACTTATCAGGAACATGAAATGAGATCGTAACTCATATGCAGTAGATGATCTGTTATGACAGGCTAAACAAAAATCAGTTGTGATGTGAGCGTGATTATGGGAAAGGCCTCCATTATTTTGGTTTGTCTTTAAATAATCTGTGGTCTGCAGCTGAATATTTGTTCAAGGAAATAATGGGTATAAAGTGATCACTGACTGCACACAGCAGAGGATCAGATGCTATTGGGTTACACTTCCCCAGACAGGCAGCACTAAAAGTTAGAACACTATCGCCTCAATAAAAATGCAACAAGTTAAAAACAACTCCAGACTGTAACAGTGCATTCACTGCTTATATTCCTACCCCCATTTGTTTAACAGTGTTTACTACTTTTTTTCCTCAGGAGTAAGATTTCAAATAATTGACTACTCTTCTCACTTGCAGTCTCAAAACTCTGCTCTTTTAGAGTCTTTGTAGAAAAAGAAACAGACTTCATAGAGTCTGAATTTGTTCACTTCCTTTCCAACTACAAGGTCCTCTACAAACTTGATCATTTATACCCAAGAAATAGCTCCAAAGGAATCACTACAAGAGATGATTATCAATGCCTGCAAAAACATTCAGGTGCAAGCTCCAGATTTCACTTCAGCCAAGAGGAAACATTGAGCTTTTGTTGTCAAATTAGCATCAGAAACCTGGAGAACCCAGAGACACAGCAAGGTTCATAAGATGCTCTCTAGCTCCATAGAATCATGGCTATAAACAGGACTGTTCAGCAAGGTAGGCAAAATTGGATTTTGGCTCGTAGAATAAAGAACTTGAACCAGAGGTTGAGCTCTTCCAATCACAGGAAGGACAAAAGAAACAAAGGGGACACAGGTAGGTTGCAGAGACAGAGAAAAAGACCTGGGAACCTTTGAAACGGGGCTATCTGCTGCCCTAAGGAGAGAAGGGGAAAGTTGGCGGTCCATAACTCTGAGTCACACCTCAGATACCCTATTGCCCTTCCCTCAGCACAAGCACCCTGGCCTTTGAGGACTCCCAAGCAAACAAACCAGGATTATGACTTTTTCTTTCTGCCTAGGGCAGCTTTGGTATTCCAAGGGAAGGTCCTGGCTACCTATATTATTGCATCTCTGTGAGATGACTTCTGCAATGAGAAGCAAGGAGCTCCATTAGAGGATTCCTAAAATATTTTGAGGTATCAATCCAGTTTCTAACCGTTACAGGAAGAATCGTTCTTTTGATGACACAGATACATTTCACTACATTACAACAGTAATATTATATCACAGTTCGTGAACTTTCATATACTGCACTTGGGACCAATGAAATGCACCCTCAGGGATGGACTGGGATCCATCCAATTGGATGGATGGACCATTGGGATGGATCAACCTGTTTCGTTGCACCACCTGTTAAGTCTACTTTGGTGCAAGGCATAATTGAAATATCAAGTTACAAACTCAGTAGCAAAATATTAAGATAATTAGTTGCTGTTGTGACTCAACACATAACATTTCCCAATACTACATGTCACACACATTCATGTCTAGGATTTTCTTGTATGGGGTGGAAGGAGAGCAGATGCTCTCCCTATCATACAGAGGTCTCATCAGATAATGCTCCACAACAGCCCATCCACTCAATTATTAGAAAGGTTTTAAAGATATAGGAAATCTGGCATAGTGCCAGGTTAAAATTCAGGATCACATTCACATCAGGACTAAACAATGCCAAAAGTCACTTAAGGATTTGGTACAAAAAGCCAGAAATTCAATACTCATTTCATGAAATTCCACCACCCAGAATGAACACAAATAGAAAATGAAGTCACTTGGATTGAAGACTTCATTTATTTAAAAAAAAAAACGAAACACACACACACCATGATTTGATCGGTTTGCTGTTGGCCTATTTACCAGAACATGTTTGTCAGGAAGTTTCAAGCCAACGCAGTCAGAAGACGACTATTTACTCAGCTTCTTCACAGTTACTCTCTTACACACAACTGCAGTGGGCCTGATGCTCACTACGTTTTTCTAGATCTTTAGAGGTGACACTTGGTATAGCCCCTTCGGCTGTACTTTGACTCCCATTTCAACCCTTCCCGGTGTTTGCCGGGCACTGGTTGAAGCTTGTTTACGGGAGAAGTATTCTACACCAGCAGGAAAAGTCACTTTTCAATAAGTCAGTAGCTGGCCTGTTGTGTTCTGCATGTGAAATCGTTAAGCCAGTTCCTTCCCCATTCTGTATTATCTATTTTATATAAATCATTCATGAGGGTTGATTGTGGGTTTGTGGCAGAGGGCATGAGTATGCCTAACCCATTGTACTAATGTTTTTGGAGGGGATTACTTAGACAGTAAAGAGCACATATCAAAGAAGTAAAGAAGGAATATTTTCTTCTTGCTTGCACTGAAAGAAACAAAACAGCACTTAAAATGGACCCCAAGTTATTTAATTTGATGACTTCTCTCTGTAAAAAGGCCAATATTAAATAAATAAACAAACTACATGTGTAAGGATACCATGAGACAATGACATAAATGAGTGAGTTTTGCCAGACCCAAGTTTCATCTCTGAGTATCACTGCTCCCAAAGGGGAACAACTGTGCAGTTATCATTCCATTACACTGATGCATTGCTTTATCTCCTTCTAGAAAGTGAAAAACTAGAATATTCACCAACCGAAAACAGCTTTGCTCTTAAAAAATGATCATTTGGTTTGTCCACTTCATATTAGAATGAAGAACTTCCATTAGCCAAGGGCTTATCAGCACTTCTTCATGAACTGATCCGTTAGGACTGCTGTCTTTGGTATCCTTTTGTTTTCATCTGAATCAGTGAAGTGAATATCCTTTAACCTCTGATATTTCACATTTATTTCTAATAAAGAAAAACCCAATATGCATCACTGCATTAGAACAACAGAAGTGTCCTAGAAGCACGTGTTAAGAGTGCGATCATTATCTTTTTCACTGTAACACTTGGTGATTTAGCTATTCAAAACAAACAGCATTCCATGACTAACATAATAATTGCATAATGATACTAAATAATACTAAGAACAATAAATTAAATACATTAAAGCTTTCTAATAATGTTTTTGGAATGGACCGTGAAAAGACTGTTAATGAGTGACCTGCAATTTATGAGAAGCTGGGGGAGTAGACTCACACTAGGTGCTTGTCTTAGGAAATGGAAGGGTAGGAGAGACAGTAGGCAGCTTTGAACAATCAATACATCCCTTACCGATGGTCGCACAGAGCTACAAATACACCAGTTTCACAGACAACAGCAGGAAGATGACAGAAACACTGCTGAGCAAGTTGCAGCCCAGCAAAGCCCAACCCTCTCTAGCCTGGCAGACTACCTGCTCTATCCTGGTGGTGGGCAGGGTCGTATGGCATGATCAGCTCACAAATACGCTGCACAGCCGTTACTTTCCACCCACACCCGTGAATCCAAAGCCATATAGGAAAGAGAGAATCACTTCAGTCAGTTCACAGGCCAGAAATCTTCATGGACCATTTATAGACTATTTGATCTGAGTGATCATCCTTTTTATGGATAACACATTGAGTAGGATGAAAGAATGAAACTCTGTGTCCTAGCTGCCTGCTCTTGAGTTTTAAACTTATAAACGGACTTCAGCTTATAAACACTCTCTACATACTAATTCCGGGAAAGATTTTTGTAACATCGCTCTGCAGTTGGGTGGAAGAAGTACAGATGAGTCACGCTTTTTATTGGTTGCATAAACTTTCATTTCTATTAAACTATTTTCTGAACATGCATTTCATTTTTTTTCCTACTTCCTGATGTTGATTTGGCATTGTTTTTGTCTGCACCTGAATAACAGTGGTTGCTGTTTTCATGGCATTCACATTTTTGGTAAAAACAACCAAAAAATAATACTGTTTTCCTAGCATTCATCAACCCAATTTATCATAATTACAGAGCTGACAAGTTGTGGCTTCTCTATGGGTACAGTTAAGCGTATGCTAAGCATAATATTCATCCTGCCTCTCAGCTGGATTTCACTTACAATATACACCACCTAAATCCAGAACAGCTCCTTGTAACCATGATCATAATCCAGTCCAGACAGTTAATTCAGGAAAGGAACATAAAAATACCACAATAATATTCAATGTGCTTAGGACAGCATCATTATAACCTACTAACATGCTAAATATGGTGGGAGAGAACCTGCAAGTAGGTAAAGACTTTCCACTTTGTGCTGCTTTGATGGAGCTTGGCATATACAAGTAAAGAGATATGGCACACAAAGCATATGGTTGGAAGGTCAGCCTCCACATACGTCTAGGCTCATCCAACAAGACTGAATGCCCTCACTGGGACACAGCCGGGGACATCCATACAGGGATGAGGACCAACAACAAGTCAGTGGTCCTAGAAGTCGCCTCTACAGCCATTCCAGGCAGCAGCATATTGCTCACAGCAGCCCACGCAGGTGAGGTGGGACAGAGACCCCCAGCTGACCTGATCCGGCCCTCCACCTTGCTCTGCTTGAGTATCAACACACAGATGAGGGAGATGCCTGGACTGGGAAAGCTCAAGGCTGGTTTTTGCACCCCTGTGACAAATCCTGCTACTCACCATCACATGGGCAAGTGTGAAAAGTGGCAGCAATAAAGATACCAAAGGATGGTGTCCTTACAGGAAATGGTTGAACGTACACTTATGTTGTGAAGGATCTGTTAGTTTGCATGCAACAATGAGAACTGGAGCCATTTCACTGATTTTAGCATCCTTTAAGCTCTGCATTACCCAAGAGCTCTATTCCACTTTCTGTAGTCACCTGGCACTACCTTTATGTGACCAATACACCAACACTTGCATTCCCAGCTCCAGCACAAAGCATTGAAAAGCTGCAGGTATCATCTGCTCCTCACTGTGCCATGAAGATATACTAGAGGTATCCATGTCTTCCCTTGCCCCGCTGCATAGTTTGAGGTTGCTTTTGAAACACAGTTCACTGCCTGCCTTTGGCTTTGCTCATTCTTGTGGGAGGCCAGCTTGTCACCTGGTATGGAACTAACACTTTCTCTCTTCCAGGAATGCAGCTTCCCCACTGCAGCACCACCATATGCCTCAGCTCCACATGCTGAGGCAGATAATGGGAGAGAAGAACTCTGCCTTTCAGTGGGTACACTTTATTCTGCAGGGGTTTTTTTAGCCTAATATTCTCTTTAAATACTTGTAGCATGATTATAGAGCACAGAGAAAGAGCAGGACAACTGCCATCCTTCACCTTAGCCAGGAGGCCAACTTATCTCAGTATCTTGTATCAGAAACGGGGGCTAAATACTACTGTGACCTTGTAAGTCCATTTTAAAAGTTGGAGGCAAATAACTTAAAAATATATTAAATCTGGGTAGTTTAATTCCTTGCCTGCCTAACATTTGGACCACTCCTATAATCTTTTTAATACTAAGCCCTTAGGCCTCTGCTAACTAAGCTGGAAATTTTGTGTGGTATTTTGACTATTTTATCTGTTTAAGTGTATTTAGGTTTTCAAAAACAGCTGGAAAGAAGAATTAAATTAATCTTAGATGCAACATAATGAAAAAATATCCAGACTCATGGACTACAAGATTTGGTAACAATTCTAGAGGGAATCACAACAGTTTGAAGTGGAAAAAAAGCTTATTAGTCTTCTCCACGTTTGATGAGCTGGGGCCACTCTGATTACATGGGGGAATGGGATGGGAAGGAAAACCTTTACTCCTCATTCCCCCTTTCATTCTATCTAACTGGTAATCAGCCACATCTCACCACTCAAGAATGAAACTGCCCCACAAATATGTTACACATGAATAAAGGAATTCGTATTTTTCTATCATCTCTAGCATCCTATTTTAGGAGGCTGGTTCTGGCTTTTCCCTCCTGCCCCCCCTTTCCAGCAATATTTGTCCCTCCTTTTCCCTTCCCAGTTCCTTGAGCCTATTTCAATGGAGGCTCTTGCCATCCTTCTCCCCCTTGCCTCTTGCACGTTCACCTCTTTGCACTTGTTCCTCTAATTATAGTACATACGCTTTTCCATAAAACAGGCTGGCATGAACCAAGTAACAAGCAGCATTGCCTTAAATGCAAAGACGACGTTTAACAGAGTGAGTGGACAGGAGGCAAACTCCAAGGAGACAAAATTGCAGTTACACAGCCCACACTGAGGAATGTCTCCAACTACCCATGAATAAACAAGATGTAAGAGAAGCAAGGGCATTCAGTCACAAAGATGGATGAAGTAACAGTTTCTTCTTCTCAACTGCTTGGCATTTAAATATATCAGTGAGATGGCAGCAAGCCTTGGCTTTAGTACAACTTGAGCCTACAAGGATAACAGTTCGTATCTCTGCCCTTGCGGGTGCCACATTTATGCCTTGTCAAATAGTAGTGTGAGAACATTTGCACACTTTTGCCTCCAGAGTGAAGGAAACAAATAATTACATGCGATTGTCAGAGACCTTCCAAGGTTACACTAGTAAACTCATGTAATAATAGTATTTATTGTTCTTCTTTCTCTAAATGGACACCAATTAGCCTTGCACTTTGCTGACAAAACCTTCCCGTTCTGCTCAAAATAGGATCTTGTGTTCAGTAATACAACTCCTCAACATATTGTAGCGTGCTTCACCTGAGTCACGGCAGCTGGGTAAAAGGTAAAAACACAACACTGACATTTTGACTTCTGTTACAGTTAAGCAGTTATGAACATGGACAAAGCAAAAGTTATGAAGTTATGGCAGTGAATTTGCCGCCTTGCCAGAATCCAAATGGATGAAGCTTTCTTCTCGGAATACCAGTTAACAGATATATGGATTCAATTAGCCACAGTCCAATATGAATGGTGCATAATTTACCTTTATGTCAAGCTGCCTTATAAATCAGATAGCTTTACAGTCATCTGCCTATGAGTACCTTAGCTGCCGTTCTGACTGGCTGCCACCATGTTTTGTCTATTTATGCACTGAGAAACAAAGGGGTTTTTTTTTCAGTTCCTATTTTTGCTTTGGAAAGAAATACAGTGAATTTTCCCATCCTTCTTCCCCTGCAGCTCCTATTAGAGAGAATGAGAAGGAGGGGAGGAAGGAGAATATGAGAAGAACAGCAGAAGGAGGAAAAAAAAATGTGAATGTCTCAAGCATGTCCTCATGCCTTCAAAATGCCAAGAAAGAAGGATAACTATTTCCATTTCACTTTCCTCCTCCAGTCTCAAGCGCTCCATGGGAGAGGAGATGATGACTGGCTAAAGGCAGCAGGAGATATACCATGAGCAGCAGGAAACCTAACAGCATCTAAAAGGTCAGAAAGGCTTCCTCTCTCAGCGAATTGGAAGTTGTGATGTAGAGCCCAGCCATTTCCTTCTCCCACTTCACTGCTTACAGGGAGTGTTATCCCCAGTTCACTCTACATCAAGCTTTGGGGGAAGTGTTTTTCTCCATTGATTCTCCAGAGGTGTCCACTCATGGCCATATCCAAATACCACCCGTGCAATTCATGCACCACTAGCATTAGTCACTTTCCCTTCTTTTGTTCCCTAATTGATCCAAGGAAAGCAAATGAGATAAGGCACACCACAAGCAGCAGTTCACTGAGTGACAAGAGCTTTGGCAAAATCAAGTTGAACAGGAGTCTGGTAGGGCAAGAATATCATATGAAGATTCTTTACCAGAACATTGACAAGAATGACATTAAAATAGATTTTGAAACATCTAGAAGCCTTTACAGTAACTTAATCTGTAGTAATAAACGAGACATAGCCAGGACATAAGCCTTAACTCCTGGCTCAAGATAATCCCATAGCATTTAACTGGCTAGCATAGTGCCTGGCATGGTTTTGGCCTTTCTGAAACTTAATTCAAGCTATGCTCAGACAACATATGCCAGAAACCAGTCCTTTTAGAGAAGGCGTCCAGAGGTGCACTACACCTGGTATCCATGCAGCTGGAAGCTGGGCCATACCTCTCTTTCTCCCACAGAGGCTGGCTTGTGAGATTTACTAATATAGACATATCCATAAACCTCTGGTGGTGGAATACCACCAAATATACAACTGAGAACTGCTCCCAGAGAGCAAGGCCTGTTAGTGACTGATGCAGCATAACTAATCCTCAAAGGAGCCACGAAAAATGCACTCCATGGCATTCTTGGCATGATAACGCTGGCAGTTGAAAAGGTTGTTGTAGGGGAAGGTTGCGGGTTTTTTACCCCCTTTTCCCCTAGACTCCTGAACAAATCCAGGGGAGATACAGACCCTTTGTAGTAAACTTAAACCAACAGACAATGCTTTCGTTCTTTTTTTTTTAATTTGCCTTCCATGGTCCACAGATTTCAGAAACAAACTTAGCTGGGAAAGTCACAGCTGTAACTCAGTAGATCTACTTCTTATTACAAACCACCACTTCTGATATGAATTAGAGGTCAGATCTTGCAAATGGTCAGTCCTATGAGAAGCAACCATAAATCCATCTGCTCCAGAAAGATACTTTGGGGTGAGGTTTTTTTCAGGGCAGTACCTTGTCTGGAGATCCAGAGGACACAAGTACACACAAGGCAATGCACCTGGCATGACTCCCGATACCACCACACCAAGTAGTGTGCTGTGTCCTGTAGCACACCTGGGACAGCAGCAGAACCTCCCACAGTTGCTGTTTTCACTTTTGTTCACTTGCACAGATACCAGAGAGTTTGCACTCTCTACCCCTGGTGACTGCTACGTGCCCCTTGTCAGATACTCTTCTCAGCCCTGAGCTCAGAAGGCAGAGACTGTCAGGCAAAGCATAAATCACCCTCTTACCTGGAGGCAGCAAGCCTCGACCTTTTCATAAAGCAAGCACCTGAGCACTGCTGTCAGCAGGGAGGCCACTACAGTGGCAATCAAATAGCGTCAGATCATCTAATCAAGAGGTTGGCAAACCCAGATCTCTGCCCCTTGTGCGCCACAGGGTATCTTCTGGCGTTCAAGGCTGCCTGCGAGGAGGCTTCATCCCACAGTCTAGTTAAGCTGGCTGTTAAAGAAGATTATCTGGGCATTTAGCCTACATTTTTCATTCGTATTTTTTGTGTTTATACTAATCTATGCATATAAATAAGCTATATGTATACATTAGTTTTTCTACATTTTAACAGCCAAGTATTTCTGAGATGTTAATAACATGGCAAGGCTAATTAAACATTGAACGTGTTGCTATGTAGCTAGCATTTTAAGGAGAGCTACAGCTGCTGTGATGGGATTTCATTTATGTACAAGAAAACACCCTCTTAAAATAATCAGAGATACATTATTCAGAAAAATACAATCTCAAACTATTTCAGCTGTCAAAATAATCAAAAATCTGATGAGAGCAAATCAAGCCATTTAACCATTGTATAAGAAAGCTCCAATTTATAGGAGGAGGTGAGGCTTGTTTCTCTTATACCCTAGATGATTGTGGCTACAATAACACTATCTATTTATGATGGATTTGGATGAAGTAATCCAGTCTTAAATGGAACAAAAGGAGATAAATACGCATTAATAAAAGCACAGATAAAAAGTGTCAGCAGATATGCTAAGTATCTCCCAGTTGTCAAATACAGAGATAGCAAATATCTTTTAAGAGTTCAGTAAATATCTACTGTGAATGTTAACAAGCACAGGCAGGCAATTTAAACAAAGACTAAAGCAGCAGGCAAGCCATACTGCACTGCCCCAGCTGGCTCTCCTAGTAAGCATCCTGTATCATCATGCAAAATTGTTATTTTCCTATTCTTGATTTATATGGTAGATCAAAGTCTGAAATACAGTTTTCCATACGAAATGCCATTGCCAACTCTACTTTAACTCTGTTAATGTAGCACTGCAAAGTTCCATTTCTTTTTGCCATTTCCATGTCAGTCATTATCTCTTTAAGCCTTTCTTCTTTTTTTTTTTTTTTTTGTATTACAGTCCCTATAAGCACCCTTTGAAATGTGAAAATAAACCTTACTTATCATAGCTTGTCATTCTTCTCAAGCATCACAACAGCTATACTGCAGCTGTACAGACCCTGGCATCTCATATCGTGCCTTCTGATAGCTGTGCTAACTGCAGTGGGTTTACACAACAAATGTCTGCAACTTAAGCAACTCCATAGACAAGATAAATATCCAGTTGAATGTCTCTAAGTAGCATTAACTCATCTAGGAAGAAACAGTTAGCAAAATGAAGTATCAAAACCAGATATGGTTGTATCTGCAGAGGAGTCAGATCTGATAAATGGCATAGTGGCTACATTAAAATGGAGAAAAGTCATAATTTAAAGCCATATTTGTTCTGCAGGGGAAGCCCAAACTTAGCTCCTTGGCTATAGCAACTGCATATAAAAGGATAGAAGTAGGTCCCATGACCTCAGTGTTACTGAGGCATTCTGAACTCTTGAATGATTTTAAAGAATTGGAATATATCCAAGCAGGCTGAGATACAGCACTCCCAACTCATGCAAAGTTGCCCTTGAAATAAGGAAGATGTTGGCACACCATGTTAGAGCAAAAGCAGACTTTTGTAGTGGGATGAAACATTGAACCATTTAGACTAGTAGCAACAAAGATTAGATGCAGCTAATGACGATGTTTTATATAAACAGAATCAAGCAGGTTATATCCCAGCACTTCAACAGCCTTCCGTCTTCCAGACAATCCGTCACCCCTATGATGTAATACGCAAACCTCCAGACAGAAGACACATTTTCCTGCTGCTTTTTACTAAGATCTAAAGATTCACTGCAGAGTTGTTTTCACCAATTGGCTCCCACGGGTCAAACCGATCTGTTTAAGACATGCAACTAAAACAACTACCACTGTCATGTTCCCCAAGGCAGCAAGACGTAGGGAAGATTTTGCCAAGATTAAAAACAAACAGAAAATCCTACTAAGACTGAATGCCAATATGCAAAACTGGTTAAGTAGTAGCCCTGCATAAAAACAATGACATGAACCCTGCATCCCAAGATTGTCCACGCTCCTAAATTTGGGGCTTTGATTGCTAAGTGAAAGATTGTCTTCATGAATGTCTTTAAGGAACAGACAATATAGTGGCCAGAGATAATTGCTTGCATTCAAAGCATAGCACGTTCTGCTAAAGAAAGCTACCATCTTCCAGGAGGAATAGCTATCTGAAAAGAGAGAGCAGCTGCTGGGATGACCCCTTGAGCAGACTGCAAGGACGGCTTCTTCCACAGGAAAATGGGAGACAACAAATGAGGTCCCATGGATGTGATCTGCAATCTCATGGGATGGTAGAAGATGGGTGCTCTAATGACAATTTGTACAGAATATGTGTCTTGAACATACAGAGAACATGACATAATAAAGACTTTAACCTGAACTATAGCCACTCTTTTTTAAATCCTCCCTTCACTCCATATTTGTCTGTGGGTCTTCAGACCACCCCAGCTTGAACTAGGAAACTTCAAGAAGCTAGAAAGCTCCCTGGCATGATCCATGAGGGTGCACAGGAGACAGATTTGATTTTTCTCAGTTTCGCTCCTGAAGCTCACAGGCTAAGAACTCCATCCCCAAAGAGGTAAGCATATCTCTTAAGTGTGGTTAGGAACGAGGCAAATTGGTTGATCCAAAAGACTAGAAATAGCATGGCTGTTCATAAGCCTAAGTGAGCCACTAGCAAAGTAAATGTAGAAGATAATACTGTTAAGAACCACTTGATGTACTGTACCCACTATCTCATTACAGAGAGAGTTAATCAGCCAGAGCTCAGACCACGAATGAAGACAACTTCTTTTGCATTTAGAGACACTGAGGAAACCTGGTAGGAATTCTTCCAGAAAACAGAGACTGGCTCAGGTAAATGAGCCCATCTTTGCTTCAAGAGCAATATGAGCAAAGATTTTTTTTATATTAGCAGCGAAAAAAAATTATGTACTTGTCTTACATCTTTGTGCAAAACATTAACAAAATGACCACACTACATCAGAGAGTATAAAAACCGTTTTCATTAGAAATGGCACAACTGAGACTATCCAACAGTAGGTTACGGCTTAGCAAGTGTGAGTTTAAATCATTGTAATAAAGTCCAAATTTAGAAATGTAACAAGCAATTCCCATTAGCCTCAACTAAGGGCTTAGTAGAAAACAGCGTCAAAACAAAACGCACACTGTAAAAGCTATAGATTGAGACTGAGCCACATTTAATACTCTAAATTAAAAGACCCCAGTGGAGAACGCATTGCTGCCTGATGACATTTTGTTTGCTAGAAGGTTGAAAAGAAGAGTACCCGCACTGTTACAAATTCACGTTGGAGTTGCTGAGGATTTAGAGAGATATAAACAGGCAAAATGAATCCCTGAATCTGATTAGGATTCTTTACATATCATCCATGATAAGACCCAAACGTCTGTTTTTTCACAAGGTATAACACAGTGGTTATACAAAAATCACCACTGCAAGTGAACCTGGTGTGCGGAAAATTTAAGAGGTTTTTTTTTTTGCCTTGTTCCAAAAAAGGTGAGAAATAATCAGGCACAAAGCTATTCATTCTGCAAGACAGACAATAAAGCAGCAAGCCACAGCAGCCAGCCACCCTGGCATGGCAGGGCACAAATGGACTTACTTTACCCAGCAGGAACACAGTTAATGTTCCTGGGGAGACCAGAAGATCATATAATAAAAAGCAAAGCACACCCCAGCGACTAACTGAGCATAACAGGCCCTTAGGTTGTTCTAACACATCTGAAGTTTTGCATCACATCAACGTGGATTGTAAATTACTGTCATTTCAACGTTTGTCTCAAGAAGAACCATACATGTAAGTACATTTTCAGTCTGTAGAGAAAGACCTGGCAAGAACAGTTCTCTTGTTGAACAACGTTCATCAGCTGGGACTGCGACACAGGGTGCAGCCCCATTGTGGGAGCCATTTTCAAGCTGCACAAGAGCCTCAGGTTTCCCCTGAGGGAGAGCCCTGCTGAGCAGCAGGTGATGGGAGACAAATATCCCTGTCCATTGCCACAGGGCAAAGTACACAGGGATATTCTCCTGTATTAATTTCTGACAAATTCTGCACAACGCCAATTAGAGCAGAACATGCAGGGTCAGTTGATTTGTTTTTAAGATAAATTCATTCTCAGAGCTGTCAAAAAGCATCTCAGAGATGTGATGATAGTCTTCTGCTCTAGTAAGAGCATCAGGACAGCATAGACTTATATTAAAAAACAAAAACAAAAACACCAGCAGCAAAAAACACACACGCTGTAAGACTGAGATAAGCTTGGCATAAATGGAAGGAATAAAGGTGCATTTTGCCTGGCACAAAAGCAGACAAACCCACAGTGATGCACAGAACATGATTTGGCAGGAGCCTTGGATGTCCCAGTTTGAAACCTGATCTCACATCCACTGAAATCAATGCAAAGACTTCCAGAGACTAATCTAGGCAAGATGCAGACTGAATCCTTAACCAACACAAGTGGGGAATAAAGTGGGTGATTGTTTTCAGGCAGTTTAATATTTGTTTGAAACAAGCTTTTCCAGGAAGAGTTCCCTAAAAGAAGGAATTCCTGTCACAGTAAAACATTTTTCTTCACCATTATAATTTTATTTTGACTTAATTTGCCTTTAGATTAACTTTAAAAGCACTTTAATGGCAGCACTTCAATACATCTCTGAGTGAACAGAACATACACCATGAAGCATACGTTCCTCTAGCTAGTTACTCGTTGCTAGATGTAAGCTTCAAAATTGTCCCTCTCACCACCTTCTTCTCTTTTTAAAATTGGTGACTTTCCATAGTTGCACTGTTTGTAGTAAGTACCATTTCAAACAGCATTTGACTGAACAAATCTGGACTCCTGATTAGGTTTGTAGGTTGGATACAGTTTAGGTGTGTTTGTCCAAGCTTTGCTGTTGTCTCCAAACAGATAGTGGCAGGTCCTAGAAGAGTTGCTTTACAGTTAAAAACAGTAAATTTGATCCATTAGTAAGTTACCATTTAATTATAACAGCTCTCAGAAAAAGTTTGAAAAGATGCTGAATGGTTTTCAGCTGTCAGCACTGTCCAGATAAAGTAGGGTCAGAGAGCTACCGGGTTTAGTGCAACAAAATTGTACCTGTATAAAAATTACCTTCTGGGAAGAAGAGGTTAGAAGTCAAGCTAAAGAAGGATGCAGGATGGTGTGCAAGACCTCTTTGTGAAAGAGGAAAATTTCAAAATATGTTTTCCTAAAGTGACCACATGAAATTAATACATTTACAACCTGCAAGAGATTAAGTCCTACTCATACATAATTATGATATTGTTGCAATATGGCCTGTTTGGGCAGAGAGATATGAAAGGTTGTCAGACTCATGTTAAAAGAAGCACTCAGCCCAAGGCTCTCCATCAAACTGGAGTACTAAACAGCTGTCTGGAGACATGTGGACACAAGTTAAGTGTCCATAATCTATGCACTGTACCCACAACAGAAACCAGTCAGCACAACATAAGGGACAGACAGAAGCACCCTCCAAACTGCCAATTTATCATCTCTGACCTATACATTAGCATCTGGGGAGGTGACACAGCTCCATCCAGGTTTTGAAGCCACCCCTTACAGGCCACCCTTCTTCCCCACTGCTGCAACCACTAATGCATGCACTTGCATTAGAGACAAGAAAGAATGAGCAAGTGCAGGCTGGCATGGGATGATAAGGGCATATAGGAACAGAAAGCATAAGGATATAGGGCATCTCAATGGGATGAGGTCTTGATAGGGCACACCAGGAATGATGTTTCTCATCAGGATTCAGCCAGTTTGCCCCTCACTTTGCACATTGCCCCCAGCTAATAGTAATCAAGGATCTCTCTCTGTGAGCCTGGAGCTACCTCCACAAAAAGACTCCGTGTTTCCTATTTACCACATCACCACAGCTGTAGGCCTCATCCACTTGGCCTGACATCCTGTCACTAGACACACCCCTCACATCAACTGAGGCAACAAGTCCAGCCAAATTAGTTTACTGCTGTTTATTTCTTTGGTTTCCAACTCATTCTTCTGCCTCAGTCCTCCCTTGGCACTAAGCAATAATTGAGCAATAGTACATGCATCTCATATTTCCACTACCACAGGTTCAACACAGAGCACAAATTACAGAGACAGATGTATGATGGGTGTGAACCTCTGCAAGCTGGGGCTACGCCGCCTCAGTCTATGAATAGATGTCCTGCTGACTAGTGGGCAGCCCATGCATCAAGAACTACAAAATATCCAGCATTATTTATTACCACTCATCAAGGTTCTCCTGGTTTGAAGGCTAGCCTCGTAGCCATGTCAGACATTTTTTCCACACCAAACATTTAGTATTGGGAGACAATGGCAAGATCCTCACATACCACAGGTCCCTCATCTTCTCCACACCATGCCAGAAGCGTGGAGCAGCTGAGTTGAGGTAGCCTGGGAATCTCTAGATTTGCTTTAAGCTTACTGGAACCAAAACATAGCATAGGATGGTCTGTTTTATCACGCTAACACAAAAATCTGTCAGGAGACATGGCAGATGACAGAGTCTTGTGGTAGCAATTGCTATCTGCAGCAGAGAGAAGCAAACTGCATAGTCCTCTGATCATTTGCAGGAATAATATCTGTGATGATATAGACCTAGGAATTTTTATTACAAGCTCTGTATGAATTATATGATTTCACCTTATATTATGTAGTACTGTACTGTTTGAAGGATACTCTTTAACCAACAGCATAAGCTGTCCTGTTGTAAGAGATGAACAAGTCTGTTAGCAAGTCTGAAGGATAGCGGCTGCTTGTGAATGCCCCTTTCATTGCAAAAGCTTAAAAAATACAGTGAACAGCAAGTAACTAATTAAATATTGCAGGAAAACAAGTAATTTTTGGTAGATGTTAACAGTCACACTGAGCTGAGGGTAACAGCATGTCACAAGCTCTTTCTGCAGCGCTCAAAGCTCCAGTTAGTGAACCCACGTTTAGAAGAACCAATGGAGGATTAGTAGAGACAAATCTCTTATCCTAGTATGTAGAAATGTCCTAGCCATTTTGATCCTCTTTGTAAAAAGGATGTTCTGGCTGCAATCCCGTTCCACTGGTAAATTTTCTTTTATGAGGGATCTGTCATTCAGAGCTAGAGGTGTCTGCACCAGTCAGTTCCACCTACATCTAGCTGTTAGGTTACTTTCTTTTACAGCTTTGTAAAAGAGTCTCATTATGGCTATTAATATGTCTGATGCTACACTATGGTAACTGGGGACTTAAGGTATGACATCCTGATCCAAGCTAAGAGCAGTTTCCCTGAACTTACGTGTTCCCTCAATTTGCTGTCCACAGTAACTACAGGCTTTACACAACTACCATTAAGGTTAGGCTGACATTGCAGAGATGCTGTATGAACAGCTGACATAACACAGGTCCCATCAAGAGACGGTGGAAATCTAAACAGCCAGAAATGTAGGAAATAAACTATCACCATTAGCTACACCTTTCTGAAGCAACTTTCAAGGAGCTTGCTAATTCTCTCTACCTTCCTCTACACGTAGATAGCACCACAGGGCATACACTTTAGTGTTGTTGACAGAGCAACAAGTAACAGAGTAGTCTGTACAGCTTCCAAAGGAATTCCTGGTTGCTTACGCTGCGGTTATCATAATACCAATATGCGTTTCCTGGTTACTTCTCTTCACAATGTTTATATGCTGAGAACAGATGATCATTTCATTGAAACCAAAGAGCCTAACCTAGTGCAGAGACTAATTACAGTATAGCAAAAAAAGAAATATATCCAAGCTGATATCTATTTGTAGGAATATCAGTTTTTTTCCATGTTGGACAATGTCCACTTATTCTTTTTTAAATTAAACTCTAAGAAGGTAATTTGAAAGATAAGGCTGGAATCTGTCCCTACTGCATGATTCTGTAACTAAGATAGAACTCTGCAAAGTATTTGCAAAAAGTCCCACGCGAACAAGCTACTTTTACATGGACAATAGTTGTTCCACCAAGAATTCATACAATACTTTTCTTAAAGAATCCCATCCACAAAGTATTGAAATACTGGTAGCAATGAGAGAGTTTCGCATCTAACTTGAATGGTTTTGATTCTGCACATTGCATCTAAGCAGGCAATGCGAATTTATTCCTTTGCTTTGCTAGTGTTGCTTCCCCCCCTTCTAAATAAAATATCAGAGGTGTAACACAGATTAGTCACATCTGAGAATTTCCAGCACATTAGTTTGCCAGTCATTAGCAATCTGAACAGAGTTCTGTGTAAAACTCCCACTAAGAAAGCAAAACACAGACAGATTTTGCCAAGGCTTGCTCAGATAAAGAAGGAGATCCTTGAACTCCTTTGCAGAAGCCAAGCAAAATGCGCTAGCTTGCACTCCCAGAACGTAGGGCCAAGGGGAAAACAGAGCACTAGCCTCACTTATTGGCCCTGTGCCCTTTCCACACCATAAAATGACTGAGGCAACATGGAAGAAATGTTCTCCCTACTCTGCTGAAACAGGCCAGCTTGATTGTACCCTCATTTCCAAAGGCCCTTCCTTTACTACCAGCAAATGCATTGCTTCTTTTTGGGTGCTTGTATGATGTCCAGCGTTTCACCTTCCTTAGCTGGAGGTTTGTCAGCTTCAATACTGTCAAGGAACACACCGAAAATGCTGCTGTGCAAGAGGGCAAGAGAGAGAATGAGGTGCAGTTTTGTATGTAATTTGATCTACATACTTTCATACTGCATGCAGTAGGAATAAAAGGAGTCATTAGTGAGATGAAGTATAAATTTTACACTCCTGTAGTCAGTTACTTAACTGATCTTTCCAGAAACTTGGCAAAAGAAGCGTACTGCAGCTATGTATATATATCATACTTAATGATGGCCATTAAGCCTGCAGTCACAAGATTCAGTTCGCCTTTTGCTGCTAAATTTGTGGTGCAGCCTCCCAGATTTTGTAATAGTTACTGACAAGGTACAAAATAATAGTCCTGTGAAATCATGACCCTGATTAGTAAAGGGGTAACCGCACCCCCCTCTTCAACTTCATTGGTCCCCGTGGGTTTATACCAACAATAAATTTGGTTCATTCTTTGAAGATGAAAGGTGCTATAACGTGCACTTTATTAAAACCACTATAAAGACTTGTTATTTTTGCTCATATACCTGCTGAGTGATGGTTTCCAGAAGTCTAACAGCACCCCCTGAACATGCGCACTCACTGTACTTTCTGGCTTGGAGAATTCCTCTTAAAATTGTGGGCCACTTTTCCAGCTTTTGGTGTACAGCTTCTCGTATGCTCCAGGACTAAAGATCAGCCTTTCTATAAGCCAGATAGCTATGTGGGAACACAGATATACTATAATGTAGAAGTGACACAGCATCTTAATAGATGGAGATGATCCAGCAGACCAGGTTCAGACTCAGATGCTGATCTTGACTCTTGACCAGGCCACGGACTGGTGGGTTTGGGTTCAGGTGTGGCAGTGCCAAATTCTCATTGTCTTTGACCCCAACTAGAAATCTCCCACAATTTTTCTAGCAATGATTTCTTTCCCTGCATGACAACTTTCCTTATATAGGAAAAAGCCCAAGAAGCCCACAGGACCATATTTTAACTTCTACTGAAAAATTTCCTCCCTCTCTTTCCCTTTTGGTGCAGAATGTCTGAATCACTGTTTCCCAAAACTCACACTTTTGAGGCTGTAAACAGAAATGTTAATGCTAGCAAAAGAGCAGCCCAGGTTCCTAGTACCCACACCATGATATAAATCTAGTCACCAGGCTCTTCCAAAAAGGATGCCATCTCCAGGTATGCACCTTTAAAAGTAGTACTCTTCCTACTAAAGATCATCTGCTTAGCATTTTCAATTTCTGTTGTATGGATGCCAAGAGTATGATTTCTGAGAAGCACTCAAAGACCTTGAACAAAAGCTTTGTTCAAATTACTAACTGCAAGCCTGCCTCCTGAACTTTCCTTTTCTCCCCATTTAACAGCTCCATCATTTGTTTCAATTTCTGTGAGCATTAACCAGCCAACTGGCTGCTTAGACTCCATCTGCTAACCACCTTCACAAACCAAACATCCCACCTATGCCTAGAGAGCCTTTCTCCCAAAGCGGAAAATCAAATAAATTTAAAAAAAAAAATCAAGACTTAACACAAAAAGGAAAGGAGTCGGTGAAAAAAATCTTGATTGTCTTGTGCCATATGAAGCAATTAAGTAAGAGAAGAGAAACAAACTTTTACTTCAGTCACAAACACAGAGAAAATGAACTGGAATAATCAGTCACATATCTCAGTTTGTGTTCTTGTGCAGTTCAAAGCACATCCAGACTCTGGTGAATGACACTAGTTTTCCTGGCATTTGACAGTCAGAAATCCCTGCCTCAGTGACCTTTACAACCTGGATGATATTTTTGCAGGCATATCTTTTAAGAGATTAATTGATGTCTATTAATGATCTGTCTTGCTTGCGACTGAAGCACTAAAACACCTTTCATGTCTATTCCTATTGACTCTTGTTTGGCAGTCAGAAGTGACCACAACTGTACCTTCTACCACCTCTGCCCCTTTCTTAAGTTGCCAACAAGTGAAAAGTTTTAGATATTTAACCTATTGTTATGACAATCCTATTTCTTGTAGCTTAGTTTCCAAAATCCCCATTGCTGTCTAAGTTTTATGTTCAGAATAGAAAAAACTCAGAAAAATCACACAGATAACTCTTGCGAACTACAGACACGAGGAGGCTTTTCTTGTAGCAAGTGTCCCTTGTATCTGCATGCCTCACCTCCTTCAAAGGCTATGTTTGGAAAGGACACTCTTTTCCTTTCTAGCAGAGCAGTTCCTTTGGAAACACAGGCTTACATAGGGAATGTAATAAATTAACACATATCTCAGTTGTCTTGCCACTTCCTTCCACCCTGTTACTCTTTTTAATGTCTTGCCAACATGAAGATATTTTCATTAGACTGTGAACAAAGGGGTCTCATGTCCTTTAGCAGATCTCCTTAATCAAGGTTGTTGAGTCTCCTATTTTAAGACAGGAGAAAACAGTTGATCCAAAACAAACCAGGATTCACAGTAATTATCACAACATGGAAGCAAGTCTGCTTCTGCTGGAGAATTTGCTTTAAATAATTCTCTAAGTTCCAGCCATTACTGAGCAACTTCCCAGAGTATCAGTGTTAACCAAAAATGTATATACATAGCAAGTTTTAAGAGTATGTTAACAAATAAAAACCATATACTTAATTCAGGTGTACAGAATTAAGCGCTATACTGCTAGAGGGATAAGAATAATAGTTTTCATCTATTCCAGTTAAAAAAAGGCAAGAAAGGAAGTATCTTCAGCAGTTGGTTTACTCCTTTCTTTAGTCACCCTGCCACAAAACAAACAGAGCACATAAGACAGGATGATAGGATAATCCAGGTGGAATGGACACGTGAGTCATGAGAGTACACCAGGTTGTTTTTATTTTATATATTTATACTGTCATACACACACACATACATATAGTATATACACAGACGAAAGTTCTGTATGCACACAGACACACATTTCCTTTCTGTCTTTCTCCTTAAATTCAATCCTGCTTTTAAGTATGTAGACCACACACACAGCTCCTACAGATATCAGTGGCAGTGCATATGTGTATTTTGGGGCTAAACCTAATTTATCTAGCACATCTTAGGCATGAAGCCCAGCTTCATTTTTATTTTTTTTTAATACCACTTTACATGTAACTTCTATTCACTCTACACAACCATCAGTGATCCCAAATAAATGTAAAGAAAAGTACAGGGTTTGTTTTGAATTCCTGAACAAACATTTCCAACATCTACATCAGCATACAGTGTTTCATATTTTATAGAATATCCATCCCATCATGAGCTGCACTTAAATAGGGCAGTGTGGCTAGGGGAGGAATCCATGCCTTTATTTTTGAAAGTTAACTTTTACATACACACAGCCAAACTGCATCATAAGTTCAGTGTTAAGTCTTATGAACGTAAGTTATTTTAAAAATGGATATAAAAAAATAAAGGCAACAGGCTTGCAAAAATTAGTATTTTCCACATTCCTCTTACCAAATAATTAAAGAATATAAGTCTTGTTTGGGAGATACGGAGAGAAATCACATCCAACTCACACACATGTGATATTAACATAGCTTAGTTTCATTTTCCCTGTATTTTCCTCAAATTAAAAACTAAAACACTGTAGCCTTACCTCAAACACCTATCCCACATTTACTGCAGCTCTTCTATCATAACAGCACTCCAATATATGCCCCTGTGCTCTCAGCTTATGCTCACCTGCTACCCAACTGCAGCTCATTAAGCTGCACATCTGCAGTGACTTAACTTGGGCTTTACTCAGCTCTTAACCCACCCCAGCAACAGTGAAATCAGTTGTTCTTCATGCTACCATTAAATATTGTCTTCTCATCAGGGTCTTCACAACTATGATACTCTCTGGCAACTTTCCTGATAAATTAAAACCCTAATATTCAGCAAGTATCTGAAGAGCAGCTATTTACTATACCAAGTACATGCA
Organism: Stercorarius parasiticus; assembly: GCA_013396915.1. NCBI lineage: Eukaryota > Metazoa > Chordata > Aves > Charadriiformes > Stercorariidae > Stercorarius > Stercorarius parasiticus. Next base: position 56,713 of record VWZL01002107.1, read on the forward strand.
AATATATAACTAGGGAAAAAAAAGGTCATTTCCAGCTCAGGTGACGCTGATGACCATTGCATTGAAACAGGTGTCATCAGTTGTGTAACTGCATGTTACTCAATACTTTAGTGAGTTGAGAGATGCAAGAACCATTTAAAGTTTTTTCTTTTCACTTAGCCTGAACACCATTTTAAGTAAAAATAGTTACTATGAGGACAGCCTCTCCATATGAATATTGTGACTTTTAAATGCTGTCTGCATTTAATGTTTCTGGGAAGCATACGTTGTTCATGTATCTCCTGCATATGCAGAAAGAAATAGAGTAGATATGCAAGTTAGAGCTGCCCACCAGGGAAAGTGTACTTGGTAGGGAAAAAAGACTTTGCTGTCTTTAGTATCACTGAGACTTCTAGAGGTGTTCTGTTTGCAAATGGTTTCATGGCCTGTTCTGTGTAAGTCAAGTAAATTTCTGACCACAGATGAAACTACAGGCAGAGTTCCCCAGTGGGAACTTGTGATGGAGATTTCCTTCTTGTGAGCCTCCACCCGTAGGGCTGAATTTATCCCTGAAGTAACTCTACTGATGATGTTAATACTACATGAAGGATCAGTTTCCCTTACCTCATTTGTTTCATTTTCAAAGCCAAAAAGGCCAGGCCAGTCACTTTAAAGGAGTAAATCACCTTATTTCCATGTCCACCTGTGCAGCTACAGCGATTTAGAGCCAGCTAAGAACTTGTCCTGCTGTCTCTAATGGTGGGTTAGGTTTTATGGTCAATGTGGGATGATTTTCTAGTGAAGGATTTTGACAATAGTCAACAAATGGTGCCAACCAGTTTAGTGCTGGATTCAGGTTACCCGGTTGGGTTACTGGGGCTGAAGGTATACAGAACACTTTACAGCTTAAGGATATTAATAGCGATTGACTACAAGAGGCAGGAGGTTGTGATGGCATGCGGGTTGCCCACAGTGCTTGAGATGTATCATTTCTAGGTTGGCTAATAATGAGCAAAGGTCTCACACCTCCCAGATAGCTGGTAACTGTCTAAGGCTGTGTTAGAAGCTAGGTTGTAGGCACAGAGTACAACTACTGCCCTGTAAGTCCTGAGAGCTACCATTTAAGTTAGCCAGAGCCTGTGGTGCAGGAAACCCAGAAGCTGTCACTCCTGTGATATGTTCCCTTTACTCCCCATCGAGTGCTGCTGACCTTCATGCCCACAGAACTGCTTTTGCAAAGCAGCACAGAGGTCCATGGCTTCCATGCCCTGTTTTACATTGGCCACGTGATTTATGAGCAGAAATCTTGTAAAAATGGAATTTCAGCTGTATTTCTTCCACTGACAGGTTGGCAACCATCTTATAAATCACAATGCTAGTGCCAAAAGCCCTGCCAGTGATCAACCGATTTTATCAAGCTTTCATAGCCTCCAAAACCAAGTTCCACAGAATCTTGTTCTAATTTATTATTAACCTGCTATTAGAAAATGGCATTGAATGAACAATATTTGGTGCAATGCCAAGTACACAAGCATCTGCAACACCTGCAAATAAATTATATCTTGTGATAATCTAAAAGTACATATTTCTTATTGTACCCTGGGAAGAATGGGGAAAGTAACTTGATTATAAAACCACCACAAATCCTGTACACCATGTAATCGGTCTCATTTTATGCACTGACTTTCTTCACATCTGGGCAAATAAAGCCATTGTTAAAACGTACAAAGAGCTGTAGCATATAATACCTGCAGCTATGAAACCAAGACTGCTGCTACTTGTTGAGTCTTTAAATGGAAGGTGGCACATCTGCTTTTGGCATAGGAGTGTAAATCAATCCAAGATGTTTATTAAAGAGTAAGTAACAACCTATCCACACGCTCTTTCCTCCATCCAGCCTTGGTTTTGTTCTTTCTTCGTGATTTTCCTGGCAGTTAAATACAGGCTCTGCACATTGAAAGTATGTGTTGTTTCTTCATGTACGGATAACATAACATGTCACATAATATTTAACAAGTATGTGATGGGGAATGGTTTGGACAAAAACGCAAGCCAAAATGAGGTGGGGAGGAAAGGGTAAGTACAAACAGCTACACCACAGTTGACTGAAGGGTTTATTTCTCTGGATAAGGCAACTATGTTTCCTAATACTTTTCAAATTAATAATAAGACCTAGATCTGATTTCATGTTCTAGCTCTTGGCAATTAGTGAGCAAAATTTGCAACAGTGAAGGATGGTGAATATTTTCTTCCTCATCAACCAGAAGCATAAGCAAGCATTAAAAAAATTAAGGAGTCAACACAGCTGAATTTTTATTTACTGAAGGTATGTATACTTTCCACAACCAGGTCTGCCTGAGCAGGACTGGTTAGGAGACTAAGTCTTTTGGCACTTGCATGGGTTGACCAGCAGGAAAGACAACACGATATTGGCACTGGTCAATATTGGCACTGGAGGTCGGCCCTTTCTAGAGCAATTGCTGATGTACTTGGCATAGCACTTGTAACATGTTCCTCTCCCACTGACTGAGGAGCTCTAGGGTCTGCTGTATGAACAGCAGGCTGAGGACAACAATACCTTTTGTGGGTAGCCATTTTTGTGGGCTACCTGCATGAAGCAGCACTTAAGAGAATGGAAGTGTGGAAGAAAGCAGCGCCTCTAAGCCTGAGGGTAGAGCCTGGGACATGCAGTGGTCCTTCCTCTTCCATCAAAGGATGCACAGGAACATGTCCTAGGATGCTTGGGGAGAGGGACTCCCCCACAGCTATGCAGGAGGGAGCAACCCATTCTGTGTCCCAGTGAAGGACCTACTTTGTGCTTTTTAGTAACCATCGATAGAAATAAAATACCTTGGATGTGGTCTTCTTGACTTCCAGGTGGGGAGGTGATAAGGAAGTGATGCTATTCTTCAAGTATATTTCGGAAACAAGACACGTCCTCTCAGACACTGAAGGGCTCATCCATTGGAAAGACAATCCCTCTTTTGTATGCTGGCAGTGGAAAACCACAGTGCTTTCCTGGCTCATTTTTAAGAGACAAAGTTGGAAGACAGACTGGTTGACACATGATGGTTCAGGAAGACTCTTTGTGCAGATGGTTGTGTGATGGGGATGGCTGTGGGAAAGCTTCAACAGAGAGGTCCATGCTGGACAGGGAATAGAGGCTGCTGGAAGTGTGCCACCCAGCGTTTTACACTTGCACATCTAAGTGACCAGGTTGACCTCCAAACATCTTCTGTAATTGTTCATTTCTACTTTGTTAAAATAGTCAGGATATATTCGAAGACCAGATTCTATATGCATATGTTTCAGTGATAATATTACCTATCAGTTCCGTCCCGAAGGTAGCAAAGATTGCTGTGAACTTGCTAATTGGGTCTCTTTCCATCTGTAGCTGAAACATAGCTGCACAAGAGACCCAGGTGGATTTGTTCAGCAACACAAGACATACCAGGACAGGATCTATACAGCAGTTACTGCTGCAGGCTAGAATTATCTCGATCAGAGTTGTTAACAGCACGCTGTTATAATATTTTAGCCAGGGCAAAAATATTAATTAAATTAAATCAAAATACTTGGGTAGATCAGAAAAGTGAAAAAAGAAAAAAGGCCAGTAATGCTTTCTCTCAGTTATTCCACACACTCTTAAGTTCCTCCTTTTATTTTCTTTTATTTTCTTCCACATACCTGATAATGGGACTCTGTGAAACTGAACCCTTTGCAAGTCACTGGTGCCAGCTTTTTGCAGAGTGTTTCGGACAGGTCTCTTCATTTCCATTTCATTTTGTCTTTCTATGGCTGACACATATTGTTATTTAAATGAATGCTTTTGAACTCTGATTTTTTTAATGCAAACGTGTGCTGCTTCCCTACTGAATTGAAAACATAAACACTTTTTTTTTTCCCTATGAAAAGTAGGATAAAGAGCAATATTCTCAGGGCTGAAGGTGGGTTGGGATGTTACTTTTCTGTGAATTTAAGCTAAAAAAGGGAGACAAACAATGGTGAAGTATCAAAATATTGGATAAATCTTCCTTCTACCCAAGATATGATTAAAGCAGTATTATATCTTCTAAAGAGCAGCTGAGGTAGAGAAGGTACCAAGACAGCAGACTGGTCACACTACCTCAATACCTTCTGTATAAGGCAGTTAATGGAGTACACAGAAGTGCGAGACACTACATGCCTCCAGCAATTTTAAGGTGCTCTATCCAGTCCTTCCTTTTGAAGGCCATGACTCATTTTGCTTCAAAATTAGGTGTCCTCTCATTTTTATTTTAAATTTTTTGAAAGTTGTTTACCAGGAACCATAGGCTGAGCTTACAGAAGTTCTTACAGGGAAGTAATGGGAAAGAAGGAAAAAAAAGACCAAATCCCTGATTCCCTTTAGAGTAGACTGCATTCATGACTTCCGGGTATTTTTTTTAACCTGTAACGTCTAGAAATGTATTGTTTTAACAAAAGGTGAACGTGGAAGTTCTTCAGTAATCACATGCCTCCTGGAGATGGAGCTTTCTGCTCATCAAATATTACAAGATATGCAAAAAACACATCCCATGCTTCCAGTGTCAAAAGGGTCGGTAACACCTGAGTTACATCCATGCTTGATCTCTGCCAGACCAAGAGGCGTGTGACACTGAAGCATGTGGACTGTCTCAGCCCTTTTCCCATTGGACAAGCATCCATCTTTCAGCAAAAAAATGCCACAGTCCTTGCCCACTAGCACCCATGCCAGCAATATTAGCAAACAGACCTCACAGACTGAGCTCCTCTTTTAATCATGGAAGTTGTCATTTTCCTTCAGTGCCAGTAGTTGTTTTTCCAGCACAGGCTTTCTACACGTTATCCCTGGACTATTGAAAACTTGAAGTGCTTCTTCCCCTGCAATATCAAATTTATGGATGAGGAGACAACTCCAGTCTGCCAGGTGATAATTTGGCATCCTTATGTCAGCGTTAAAATCCCTACAGCTGTAAATATTTATTGAAAATGAAATATACTCATATACTCCAGCTAGCACATTACCCTATGAATAAATCTAGCCTTAAATAAATCATGTGCGCTCCATCTTTTATTCAGTTTATAAAATTGTTGCTTCTTGCTCTGAGCATTCTTAGCTTAAAACAGCTATTCAGAAATAGAGCGATTCGTGGTATGCCTTGATTTCTTTTATAATACAACGTTTTGCTTCTTATATTTCACCTCTTACAGCTTTTGCAAAGTTTTGATTTGATAGGACAAGAACAGTGAGGGCATTAGGACCAAGAGAAAGACGCACACATTGCTCTGTATTATGTCTGGCAAAGTGCTTCCTGACTGAGTGCCGTAGTTATGTGTGAAACAAAGTCAGGGACCGACTAGTTCTCATCTGTTGATCACAGTTAACTTGAAGCCTCTGAACGGGGGAGAGCTGTCAGATCTGCTCTCAGAGATAAGGCGCTTCAATCCAGGCAGCAACTGGAAACTTTGAAGAAGCAAGAACTACTCTGGAAGGAAACTCTAAGAAACGGGATTTCTTTTTACTTAACATTTAAGAAGGAAAAAACCAAAACTTTAGTTACTCTTTTCATCTGCTAAACCTGTGCTTTTCTAAGCAAGCTGGGACTCTGTCTAATAAAGGATCTACTTTATCTTACTGGATCCATGCTACCTTTTACTACAGTAAGTGCAATATTAATAGGAATGTTATATTTTGTCTGTAAATAGAGAGGAAAGCATGAAACGGCATCAGTGAAATGCGAGGGGAGCAAAAAAATCCTCTTGGCAGATAGTGAAAACCAGGGCTTTGCTGCAACCCGAGCACTGGAGTCTGAGAAAGATCCAAGTGATATTTAACATGACCATCTGTATCATTTTGTCACCAACAGTATGTTCTTGAGGAAGAAGTGCAGATATGGATCACGTAAGCTGCAGTTTCTCTTGTTGCTGCTGATGCTGGGCTTTTTGCTACTGATGGTTACAATGCTGAATCCACCACCCAGCAACCAGAGCAGGGAAGGGACTTTCCAGCCTGTGGAGTTCAACCCCCGGGAAGGGTATCAGGTGGACTTTGCGGAGACTCAAGAGATGCTGGAGACCCAGGAGGAGAGCCAGCAGTATTACCCTCTGGACGGACTGTCGCCTTTCATCTCCCTGCGGGAGGACGAGTTGATCGTGGCCGTCGTGTCGCCCACCGGCAAAAGGAACCACAGCAAGGCCAGGAAGGGCTACCGAGTGGTGAAGCAGCAGAGCAGGCGGCCAGAAGGGAGGGCAGAGGGGGACCCGGAGCCCCAGCTCCTGCCCCTTCCCCTGCAGGCCGGGGAAGGGGCTGCTGGTGAGGGGGAGCGGCCGCTCGGCCTGGAAACCCACGGCTTTAACGAAGCGCTGAGCGAGCGGATCTCTCTGCGCCGGGAGCTGCCTGAGGTACGACACCCGTTGTAAGTAAAACAGCCTCTTTAATCTCTGGGAGAAAACTTGCCTCTTTCCCCCGTCGTCGCGTTCCTCGTGACCCTCTCCCCCTCGAAACCCCGCGACTTCCCTATCAAACCCTCCCCTCCGGTTCGGGATAACGTGTTTTTTGCCCAGGCCGTGTGAGGAACACCCCCCCCC
>VWZL01002107.1:63307-111953 GCA_013396915.1 Stercorarius parasiticus
TCACCACGGCAACGCCGCGCCCGCCGGCCGGCCGGGCGGGCAGCAGCGCCCCCTGCCGACGGCCGTGGCGCCTCCCGCCGCAGCAGGTGCCGAGCGGCGTCTGCCCCGGACCCCGCGGTTGTCCCCGCGTTGTCTGTCTCTCAGTGTGCCTGCCTGCTGGGGCTGGGAAGGGAGTCCGAACGGCGCCTGGGTGCCGGTGGTGTGCGGGGTTGTCGAGCGGGAAAGGCGGCGTCAGCGGCTCAGGCTCGGCCGGGCCGGACCCCAGCCCACCTGACATTGCTCGAAGGCCCCCGTCATCCTTTCATGGTGGGCTTCTGACAAAGCTGTGGGGTCACTGGGCTTATGGGGTGGTAAAGGAGTCAGGAGTTGGGCCTTTCAATTCTTTTAGTATAACAAGTGACCCGACAAACGCTGAAAGGGGCCTACAAGAAATCTGGAGAGNCACAGCCCCCGGGGACCCGGAGTCAGCGACAGGTGCTGCCGGAGCCGGCAGCGGCTACACAAAACACCGACGGTGTTTTCCAGCCCGGCAAAAATGGAGGCTGCGGGGGCGGAAGAAGGTGGNTGACAAAGCTGTGGGGTCACTGGGCTTATGGGGTGGTAAAGGAGTCAGGAGTTGGGCCTTTCAATTCTTTTAGTATAACAAGTGACCCGACAAACGCTGAAAGGGGCCTACAAGAAATCTGGAGAGGGGCTTTTTACAAGGGCATGTGGTGATAGGGTAAGGGTAATGGCTTCAAACTAGGAGAGAGTAGATTTAGTCCCACCACTATGAGGGTGGTGAGACTGGGACAGGTTGCCCAGGGAAGCTGTGGATGTCCCATCCCTGGAAGTGTTCATGGCCAGGCTCGATGGGGCTTTGAGCAGCCTCGTCTAGTGGGAGGTGTCCCTGCCCATGGCAGGGGGGTTGGAACTAGATGATCTTTAAGGTCCCTTCCAACCCGAACCATGCTATGATTTTATGATTCAATGAAATGAAACTCCTGGGAAGAAGGAAGGTGAAGATCAGGGTGTCTGACCAGATCTGCCAACATCAGCAGCCAGGCTATAAGGCCACATTAGACAAGTGATGCATTTGAAGCCCTGTATGGTGTGTTTGAAGCCCCACATGTTGCATTTGAAGCCTGGAGACTTGAGATCCAATTACTGCAACAGCCCAGGAAGGGCAGCTTATTACACTTCTTAAAAAAGGCGCTGAGATGTGTCTACGCTCACCTGCCCAGGGGAGAAGGAAAGGGATGTGAATGGGTATCTTTTTTTCTTGCCTCCTGCAATGAAAGCTATTGTAGCTTTCCCACAGGACATGGTGGAAAGATGCACCAGAAAACATTTTAAGACACAGATATATATAATATTTTTTCTAGTGGTCATTTTCACATGTTTAAAGACAGGTGGTGGCTCTAATTTAAGGGGACAATCTTAAAGGAGAAATGAAACAGTGTTTTCTACACTTGCTGACTAGGTTCAGCATTAATTTGGGTAATTCCGTTGAATAATGAAATGCTAATATTATTTCAGTTATTCTTCACAATGCTTCACTGGCAGCTCTTTGAACCATGTAGTGTTCAAAGAAGGAATGATGATCCTGGTTTACTGCCTGTGATGTCAGCCAAAAAACAGTCTTATTTTGGCAGCTGAAGGGCCATCCAACAAGAGACAGATTTAGTTAATACTAATCTCGGTAAGATTTAAGCCATGGCCTCAGAGCTCTTGGATGGGTTTTCCTGTTTGACTAGTTACAGCCTAAAGGGCTATCAACACCACAGCTTATAGAGCCCAGATTGAAACCATGGATCTGAACATCTGAGGTTTCACAGTTCAGATCTAAATCCAGATCGTAAACCAGCAGCAGAAGTTTACCTCTAAGCCCGTCCTGCCCTTTATGGCACAACACACAAACCACAACGATATTTTTCAGGCCTAATTTACTCTGGGGGCCTGGCTCACAACTCTGTCAGTCCAGTTTTATACTGGTGTAAAATGACAGCGAACCAGTAATGAATTAAATTGCCTATTACTTTATTCTGTTTGACTCATGTTGTTCCTAATAATGTTTGTTATTATTTAGTTAGAGAGAACCCAACCAGTCAGAAACATTTCAGGGAGTTAGGTCCATGGACTCAGTCTGTCTCATTTCACTTGAAATTAGATAGCAAATTCTTCACACAGGAAGCTATGCCTACTAATTGTGAAGCAATTCCAGATACTGTAAAATAAAGCTGGCCAAACTTCACACTTGTATACTTCATGTTTACTCTGAAACCAGGGTGTAAGGTATAAGGTAAATGCCATAAGATATACTTCACTGTTGTTCCTTAGAAAATCACATAAAGAGGTCTGTTGTGCTTTGCACTGGAGCAATGAGCAGCATAACTACAGTTTCTTCATATCTGCAGAGTACAGAGCTCTGCTGGAAATAAACCAGAGCCTGTGGGCTGTGCTGTGCCCTAACAGCCCAGGATCCAACTTCCTCACCTGGAAAGCAATAGTTTAGACCTTTCTCACCCAAATCCAACTTCTAACATAACCCCCATCTCTTTGCATGCCTTTCAGGTGAATGTTTTAATCTAATTTTCAGAAAGTATATGCATAAAACTGTGTCTCTTCCAGCACTCCTACTGATCCCACAGTAAAACATACCCCAATGGATGAATCAGGTACCTTGTTTTGCCGCATTTACTTTGAGAACCAGTTTTGAAACAGCCTGGGTCTGTGGGTGAAAAGGCCTAATAACTTGTCCAGTTGTACTAGAAAGTTGTTCTTCCACATCAAGATTCATTCTCTCAGGTACCTTTGTCCCTGAAAGGGCTTTTTTGCTACTCTCAGTTGGTCCAGCTGCCATTGACACCTTCCTGGGACAGTGGACCAGAATCAAGCCTGCCATTGTGACTTTTATGATGGGGTTGTGCCTGTAAAAAAGTCTGGTTTCCTCTCTTGGGCTTGAGTATCAAACGTATGCAGGCAAAGAGAAACTCACAAGCTGTCTAAAAAGGTTTTAAGTTTCATTACAAAAGCATAGCTTCCACCTGAGTGCTGTTGAGACCTGAATCTCAGTGAGACATTTTCCTGAAGGTAGGTGGGAGTCCCCGTCAGCAGTGCCTTTGCCATGTCATAATTGCTCTCCTGATCATTGCTGCTTGTTAGGATTCCTTATTTTTCACAAATTGGATTAAATCACTATGTCTCATATCAGTCACAGCCCTGACTTTTTGAAATGCCGATTTATGATGGACAGTCTATGAAACTGCTCCAAATTACAGGGAAGATATTTCTGTATACCAGTACCATTTCACATTTTGCTGAAGATTAGATATCTATATTGCAAGTCTTTGCCGATCTCCATGGCAACTAAACACTCACCACCCAGGTTATGTATTCAAGTACAGTTATTTTCAATTCTTTTCCAATTAAGATTCCACAACAGCCTTTTTTTCTTGCTATAACCACAGTACTAGCAACAAGGCATCGTAGTATTATGGTGCAAAATATAGGTGCTTATAGCTGTACTGAATGTTCCTGGTTGGAAACCGCCTGGTAGTAAAAGGACTGCATCAGATCTTCACTTTTCTTAATCACCTCTAGATTCTTCTGCCTGAAAATACAAACGCTGCCACATGATGAAAGTATACTTTCCTCCATCCTGCTGAAAATGGAAACAATTATCCCATATGAAATTGTGAAATAATGGCATTGTAGATTACAGAAAATTAGTAATTTTCTGTAAAATATATATATATATTTCTGTAAAATATATATATAAAAAGGACAACATAGATTCATTAGAATGTAAAAATCATCAAGAAAAATTGCATTTCTATACAAAAATATATTAATATGAAACAGTATAACTTTTTATTAAAGTACAATAAATTATTATAATTGTGTTCATTTTAAATTTATATTCCCAGAAGTGTATCTATAGTATTCATTTATTTGTATTTGTTATTAAATCATTCAGGCTATGGATTCGCTTAAATGATAAGCAGGTTTATGGCTGGATAGTATCTAGCATCATAGGACCTCTGTCCATGAATAGAAGCACTAAGTAAAATGGTAATAAACATAGCAGTATTAAAATTATATCCTTCGCATGAGCTTCTGCTGAGTAGCTAATTGTTTAACAACCGCTGTAAAATCTGTATGATGATTTGATTGGCAATACAAAAATGCTGAAATAACAATGGGCCAGATTCAGCCAGTTCTGTAATTCCTTGAAGAAGTTCTTGCTGCTAGAGAATAAATGAGTTAGGAAACTGAATGACTGCTCCTCAGGAAATGAAAAGTTTTAAAATGTGTTCCCTATTGTAAGCAAAGCAGATATATAGGCACAGTCTTCGCATCTCTACAACAGGCTTTTGACGGCCTTTTCTGGAAAATGTGCATCCTCATGCCAGTATAGTGTATCCTGTCTCTCTGAACCAAGACCAGTACATCAGAAAACACTTTTTGTCTTGAATGCGATTTGTAGATCCTTTACTTACATTTATGAAACCACCATTGTTTGATGAGGGTTTATAGTTTTCGTATACAGTTTCTGTGAGGATGAATAGGAAGTGGTTTTCATTCTTAAATGCTGGGGTTGTCAAAGCAACATATAATTCACAGTAATTTTGATGGAACTTTTTTCAATGTCATAGGTGAATTCTTGACCCCATGGAAAACTGAGGAGCCGTGTGCCCCAGCTGGCACTCTGCAGCATCTCTAGAAATGCCATACAGTGACCCATGCAGCTAGGTGTCTTGCAGTAGATTGTGTCAGTACCTGGAGTTGTAAAGTAAATAGCAGAAAATGGCATAAAGATAATCTACCCAGCTGAGAGCCTCATTCATCAGTGATTCGTTTTTATCAAAAAAAGACCCAACGTGTATAAACTTTATAGGGAAAATACATTTACTTTCTTTTGTTTTAGAAACAAATGTTTCTACATTTGTTGTCATTGCCCATGTAAGGATCCATTTCTTTCCTGCACAGGAACTTCATTCACTGGTCAGGCAGTCCACAGGTACACCAGTCTGTTGTGCAAATGAGTTATTTTACTTATTAGTCTTAAAGGTACTGCATTTCAGTTTACTCTTTTCTGTGTTACTTTAGAAAATGTGGAAATTGGTGGAGGCTGACTGACCTCCTCTATTCCTCTCCCTGCTTTGCTCTAATTGTCTTCAGTTTCTCTTTCTTTGCCTTCTGGACTGTTTCTGTTGAGCTGTGTATTTTCAGGCAGCCAGAGCAGAATAAAGTATCCCAGAATACAGCAAAACATTCCTAATTTTACATTTTAATTTTTATAATGTCATTCCTGTATTTTCACTTTGTATTCCAGTCTTGGGCACCTTAATACATCCTTCGTTCAGTAGAAGTGAGACAGTATCTTAAACTACTTTCCATCCCTGAAGGTTTAGGTGTAGCTTACAACTTTGCTCTGAGAGACAAACAGACATTTGTACCAGTGTTTTAGTGTCTACCTCATTTTATCTCATGCAGGTGCCTACAGCAAGAATATGACTACAGTCTGCCTACTGCTAGTGTCATCATCTGTTTCCATGACGAAGCCTGGTCTACCCTGCTGAGAACCGTGCACAGCATTATGGACACAGCCCCCAAGGCCTCCCTCAAGGATATCATCCTAGTCGACGACCTCAGCCAGCAAGGTAGTCCCCATTTCTCTGTATGTGAGCTCTTTCTTCCAAAGCTTCAGGGAACAGAATCATAGAATATGTTGGGTTGGAAGGGACCTTTAAAGGTCATCTAGTCTAACCCCCCTGCAGTAAGCAGGGACATCTTTAACTAGATCAGGTTATTCAGAGCCTCATCCAGCCTGGCCTTGAATTTCTCCAGGGATGGGGCCTCCACCACCTCTCTGGGCAACCTGTTCCAGTGTCTCACCACCCTCATTGTAAAGAACTTCTTCCTAATGTCTAATCTAAACCTACCCTGCTTTAGTTTAAAACCATTGCCCCTCGTCCTATCGCTACATGCCCTTGCAAACAGTCCCTCCCCAGCTTTCTTATAGGCCCCCTTCAGGTACTGGGAGGCTGCAATAAAGTCTCCCTGGAGCCTTCTCTTCTCCAGGCCAAACAACCCCAACTCCTTCAGCCTGACTTCATAGGAGAGGTGCTCCAGCATCATCATCTCATGGATCATATTTGTGGCTCTCCTCTGTCCTCCTCCAAGAAGTATGTGAGGAGAGTAGAAAGCAAAGAGGACCCTCAGGAAGAGAGATAAGCAGAGCCCTGAGCTTGCTGCCAGGTTTCACTCTTCCATCCCTAGAATTCAGGTTAGCCTTTCAACTTTGAAATATGTTTCTTTTTTCCCCATCATTTCCAATCACTCTGAACATTCTTATTTTAAAGTAAGATCACAGTATGCAAATCTTAGCCTTCCCACTGGACCAGATCTGCTGTAATAATTTCCAGACTTGGACTTTGGCTGAAGCATAGCGTGGAAAACTCCACATTGCTAAAGTAATCCAAAGCGCTTGGGAAAGCCAAACACCTGTAGTATCTCACTCTGATCTGCGCCTTTTATGAGATGATGAGAGCATCCACCTTTTGCTGAAAACAGGAGAGGGAGCTATAAAGTTTCCCACAGGAATAGCTTCACACCTAGTGAATCTCAGTTTCCATTTGTCTCTCCTTCTCTTTGACATTATGCTGCTGTGGGAATATTTGGAACATGGCCTACTTGGCCGTGTAAAACAAATGCCCCCAAAACATTTTACCAGCAAGAAGTAGCATCTCCTACTACCTGCTGCTTTTCTAAAACAGCTTGAATCAAAGCTAAAACATTTCAGTGACCATTCTGTTTCTGACAGGGCCCCTGAAGTCAGCTCTGAGTGAATACATCTCTAAGCTGGACGGTGTGAAACTAATCCGGAGCAACAAGAGGCTTGGAGTCATAAGAGGTCGGATGCTGGGAGCTGCACGGGCAACTGGGGATGTGCTTATCTTCATGGATTCACACTGCGAGTGTCAGAAGGGCTGGCTGGAACCCCTCCTAGCCAGGCTGTCCAGCAACCGGTAAATATCCCTGTGACCTCTGAGATCCCTGCATATGCTAATTTCTGCTGAAAGAGATGTACTTGGAAAAATCTGGGTATTTTTTTATCCTGTCTTTGTTACCATCTTCCTTCTGGTCATATTGCTTTTATTTTCTACCTTATCACCACATGCATCATTCTGATATGTGGGAAGCAGGATAGGTCACGCCGCTGATAACCCTCACTTCACACATAGTATCACTGAACTGCCAGAGTTTGTATCCAGTTAAGGAGTCTTCCTGGTTGTCTGAATTAAAAAGGTTGCAGTCTCAAGCTGTTTGGAAATTGGCAAACATCCACCAGAGAAACTACTGCAAGACTCCATTATTTTTACTTTTTTTCTGTCTCAGTCATGAAGCCAAGGCTAAAATGCTTTGTCCTCCTGAGCCAGTTTGGCTACATACCAATGTCACTTGTACCATCTCTGTTCCACAGAAAAAATAGACTTTCTGGGCAGCCTAAACAGTTCTAGCTAAGCACAGGTACTTTCACTGACATCAAACCAGCAAAGGAAGATACAGATTTGCATTTTCCAAGTCTTTCGTGTTTAGGGTGGTGCTTGGGCCTGCTCGCTAATGTACGGCTGAGCTCATCTATGCGGTCCTCAAGTCCTTCAAAGAGATTAAATCACTGAAAATGTTTCAAGAATTACATGGCAGTAAATCCTTTATTAAAGAGACTTCTCTGAAAGAAAAATTTGTACATTAACTTGTCCATCAGTACCCATAAGCCACTTGGGAAAAAATGAATAATTGCTTGAGGGGGTAAAAGAAAAAATACATCTTTAAAACTCTTACCAGACCGTTAAATAGTCATACTAAAGACCTTCAAAGGCTGTTCCCAGGCACTGGAACAAACTGCTTTTATGGCTGATTATGTTTGCTTATAAGAGAATTATTTTGAATTTTTAGAAATGATTACATAATTCGGATGAAAACATTAAAAATACTGCAAGTAAGAGTAATGCTGCCCTAGAATGTCAGGACTATTCATATTATTTTTTGTCTGCTGACTTACTAGATGGTTTATTATGAATATATTTCATGATTCTTCTGCCTTGAGCTATAGTCTATTGTTGATGTTCATGCAAAACTCCTGTCTGTATCAATCAGCCAGTTATTCAAGGTTGTATTGCTGAAATTAAAGAGTTAGAAAAAGTCTCAGAGGAGAGCTATAGTGAAGGGGGAATTACAATGGCAAGAGAGAAGTTAGGATCCCACCACAATTGTAGTGATTCACTGCCAAAAATTATCTCAGCTAAGGGAACGTAAAGCCACGAAGCTTACTATAGCTCTGAGATTTATGCAGCACTGTCACCACGGGGTGAGAAAGGGATTCTCTTCCCCTGTAGGGCTCATATGCTTATTCATTCCTCCAGGAGAGCAGACTTTAACACTGAGTTAGCTAATGGCTAATTGGATCCGTGGAGCAAAGGTATAAGGGTGTTTGGATAACAGCATGGTCTAAACCATCCTTTTTTGTATGCTGCATCAGTCACTGTGTCTGACCCTGGAAGCTTTGTTACTGCTAGTGTGGAGAACCTGTGCCATTCCCCAGTGCACAGGGAAGACATGCTCTAAGGCATCTGGCAGTCACTTTCACTCGCTGTCCTTCTCTCCCCAGCTGAAGAATGGTGATAATAACATTGACCTGATAAGGAAGTTAATTCATGATTTTTCCCAAATTGCCTGTAATGCTTGCGTGGAGATCGCTATGGAAATGTAAAGCATTAGCATAGTCAACTTGGCTTCATTTAGCAGTTGAGGAGCTGTTAAATTGAATCATGTGCACTCCCTGAGACTACCCAAATGAGGAAAGTACAGTGAAAAAAGCTTACAGTGACTGGTGAAACATCCATCATTCGTCTTCTTAATGTACCAATCAAGCTGCAACTCATGCACTTTTGCTGGAGAGACAGGATGGGAAAACACTTAATCACCTAAAGTGAGTGAGTTGTTTGCTGGCAAGGAAAAATGCAGTCTCTCCAAAGCTCAAACCTTCGCAGAAGCTTAGCAGAGCTGGAGAGAGATTTTAACTTTGAAAATTGTGGTTAAGCCTTATTTTCTAGACTCCTGATCAGATCTACCACTATTATTGTGACCTGTCTTAGAGTGATGCCGAGAGATCCTTGCCCAAGCTGTGAGTTGAACATACTTACACAAAGGGAGGTACCCCCAGTTCCAAGTAGCCTGTGGTAATGACAGACAGGACAAGCATGAGAAAAATTATCCCAATTTTACAGGTATGGAAATATTTGATAGATACTTGACTTGCTCTGGGTGATGACCATTTCCCGATGTGATGGTTTATTCACTAATCCAATCAAAGTTATTTTCCCTAAAAGCGTTGAGTCTTTCTAAAATCATTACACATGCATTTATGGGCACCTTGACTGGGAGTAGTTCTGTGAACCATACCTAACAAATTGACTGGCAAGCTGTGCATCAACTTAGTATATCGCCTAGATAATGGTTCAGCAGTTTGTAAAGCATCCCTTGGCATTTTGATTATTCAAGGATGAATACTGTAGGCACCTGGACTATGTTAGAAAACTAGATGAGATGCCCCACAGATCATTTCATTTGGCAACTGTTTGTGTTCCAGGATAATTCCAGGTAAGTAGCATGGTCTACAGTAATGCATCTGTACAATTATTACAGTCGTCTTTTGAGGGGGTTGCCTTTACCAGGAGACTGCAGGAGACAGCTGCTATTTTGTATTCTGTCCAAAAGCAATGAAAGGCAGAGGGGGCATATAATGAACTGTGCCATGAAGCCTTGAAAAGGTTGCTCCTCTAACCTAAAAACAGTGGCCATCATGCTGGAGCAGGATGATTTTAAAAACTGATCCAAAGTGTCGTCCCTGAGCATACTGCATGAAAGCAAAATGAGTCTTGATTATATCCTTGACAAGGAATTCCACCTCTAAAAAAGGCATGGGCACTGGAACTGTGGCAGAGAGGTGGCTTGCAAAGGGGTAGCTTGCCCTTATGACTTTTCCCCTGCTCCTGGTTTCAAGGGCTGTTTCCTTCTGTGCCAGTGCACTGCCTACATCACAGCTCAAATACTATGTTAGGAAACAGAAGCCTGTGATATTATTAAAAGAAGCCTATCTAGTTTCTAAAATTCAAAATGCCTTTACTTAGCACTGTGATTCTAGGTCACTAATCTTTGATGAACATGCTGTTAAACAGAATAAGAAATGAACATAGCAGTGGAAAGGTATCTCGTCTGCTGTTTGCTCCCATTCTGGAGTGAATGGGAGCCTCTGCTTCTAGATACAGGAATAGAAATAGAGTTCTGCTGTCCAGAAAATTTCTGTGTGGTTCTAGTTTTATGGTAGTACACTAGAGAGAAGGGAAATACTTTGCACTAAAGTTGAACAGCTTCTTCATCTCTTCATCTGATTCTCCACTTCTCAGTGGCCCAAACCCCAGCCTTTCGAGCTACCAAATACATAAACCATCTGTTTTCCACCTTCTCACAGGCTCAGGGAAGCATGATGTTATCCATCCAAAGCCCACACAACGCCAGCATCTGAGCATGCATTTCCATGCTACTCTCCTTGTTTTGAAAACCTTCCGTATACTTCACATATAACAGCCTGCTTCCTGAGACTTCTCTGTTGCCTAATCCTTTTGTATCCTCCATTTGTCAATAACACTCATTTCAAATTCAGTAAATTAATGTTCTGCATTTACATGGTGTTATGTGAAGATATGCTATCTCTTTGCACTCTTTCGCAGTTGATCAAGATCAGTGGGTGACCTATTTTAAAAAAGTTGAGGTAAAGAAACTGAAGACAAGAATCTAAAGCCAAAAGCCAATACTACTGCCAAACGTAGGAGCAATGAGGATTTAGGCATGATTCATGGCACAGTGCCCTGACTGTCCAGTGTAAAAAAGGTATTGGTTGCTCCTACAGATTTTGGTACCCCACATACAAATTTGAATATTTTAACAAAAAAGACAGGTTCAAAAGATTATTTTTTTTTTAAACAAAGGATTCCGTTAGCACTCTACCTAGCAGAGATTTGAAGTATATGTTTAGTGCTTAGCATAGGAGTAGTCCATCAATTCAAGGAGACTGTTCATATGCCCTAAGTTAGTCTGGAGTTGGTCTGTAAGGCATTTTTAAGTAATCCTTTATACCATAGCTTTACCATTCCTGATCACTGCATTTTATCTTTTTATTAACCCTAACTAATTTAAAATGTTTTGCATTACTATTTCCCTGAAGACTTCAGCCAGCCAGCGAGATATTTTCAGTGAAAATGCAGTGTGCTGTGGAACCAGCGTGGGCTCTCAGTTACTGAAGTTTTGACTATGTACAGAGCCAGAAAACTTGGACTGCCTGGATTTCCTAGCTATCTGATTTTTACAGGGAATGATCCCCTCTGAAACTAGTTGAGGAAAGTACATAATTTTCATGTGGGGTTTTTTTTTTTGTTCCTCCTTATTTAAAGTGGGATTTAAACAGATTAAAATGAGTTCCCTTCCCACCAAAAGAAAGTATAAATCAATAAAACGTACTTTCAAAAACCAGTGTATCTAAAACTTCAAAACAGATGTGTTAATTAAATCTCCCTCTCCTCATGTTACTTATTCTAAAAATAGAAAAGAACATAACGTCCATGCTGACTGTAAAGGGTCATGGGAAGACATCGCATTTGCAATTGTATTTGGTTGAGAAATCCCAAACCAGGAAATTGTTCTTGTTTGGGTTGCTCTTTTTCATGGAATTGTGACCTTTTGCAGTTCATGTGTGTTCCAAGCATTTGAAATATTCGCAAATTAGTCAAATGGTTCAAAGTCTTGCTGCTAGTTGTATTTGAATTTCCTGTTTTTTCCTTTCCTTGGATTCCACAGAGTAAAATTAGCAGTAGTTTGCCAGTGTGTGTTTCATTTCAAAGTACCGAGAAGCTGCTGACTGTCTGCCAGTTACCCAGTTAAAAACAAAAAGAATAGCAATTAACATCTTCCAATTTTCAATTACCTTCTGTTGCAAATTTGCATTTAGAACCACGCAAACATAAAACCGTCACTGAATATGCAGAAAACAGATCTTTTATTAAAAAAAAGCATTAATAGCAAAAGATAGGTAAAGCACTGCTTGATTAAGATTAAAATTGGACGTTGGCCAGTTTTCACACAAGATAAAGTTACTGAATTCCTCTATTTCAGATCTGAAAGACACTCACAGCATTTAAAATTTCAAGAAGGTGTGTTTCTATTGGTTTCATCAGAGCTACACCAGCTTATACTAGGTGAAGATCTAGCATTACACTTACTAACATACTCTTGAAAATTGTTAATCTTGGCATTCTGAAAGAACTACTAGAGTAATAGCTCTAAAACACAGTTATCAGTTTGTACTGTATAATTTTCTGGGAAAGGAGATTAGATTTTTATTTTGTTCTGGTTTATTGTTGAATTTAGGCAAGGTAGAATGTGACCTATCTGGTGAGTTATTTTCCGCTGTCTTAAACACTGTAATTTTCCATGTCATAATTTGCAGATAGTTTGGATAATTGCTTGGTCTCCAAACCATCAGAATCCATTACATCACTGCAGGTATTTTTCTTGAAAGGCATTGAAGAATCAATGCCCAATAACAAGCACATCAAAAGCATGCATTAAAAAGAAAGGATTAATTTGACAAGAACTGCTATTGTGATGCTTACTCTTATGAGCAATTGCACTGATGCTGGAAGCATCATTGGATTTTGGAGTTTTATAGTGGCAACAAATTTAAAGTGGATCCAAAAAGGAGGACAGGTTTTAAGTGGCTGAAATGATAGGCAAATATAGGATAGTCTGAAATGTCTGGATCGTCTGATCCAGAATGTAGCTGATCCAGAATATATCTGAGCATAACTGAGCATCCACATTGTCCCTGTCTGAACTATCTTGGATATTCGCATGTGATATAGTCTTCAAGGTCAAGGTTTTTTGAATGGTTTAGTCTACATTGTCTCCTCTGGCTTCCACTCCAGTACACCCTCCTGATATTTCATTCTTGACTCTGTAACTGTAAAGTAAATTACCCTGGGGTCATTAGTTTCTCAGTCCTGTTTGGATGAGAATGGATAGACAGGTAGCAATAGATAGCATTCATTTCAGCAAGTAGCAACAACCTGAGGTACAACTCCAACTACACTCCTAACCAGTTGTCAGAGATGCTCATACACTGGAGAATGCAGCAGGATGTAGAAATTACGATTACGTTGACTTTTCATTTTTTGAAGTTTAGTCATATAAAATCCATTTAATTTGTTAGCTGGATTTTTCTCGGCATATCAAAGAAAAAACATGTGCTTGTGTGATTCCATTGGGACACTACCTTTTAGTAACTTCTAGAAGCAGTTAGTTTACTTTTCATGCTGTTAAGTGAGTAAAAGTTAAATACAGCTTTCAGTAGGTGGTCTCCTACTGGCTTGAGTTTGAGGTGGTTGCTCCTGCCCTGGATAAAAAACTGTGTCACAGGGGTATCACCAAGGGAATCAGGGGAGGATATCATCTTTACTATTTTTATTATAATTTCTTTCCATTTCTTTCTTGAGTCTTGCGGGAGAATGACAACAAATCACTGCCTTAATGTATATGCCGACAAATGTTGCAGGTGACCATAAAATTTTCTCATCTATTTATAAATCCAATGCTTGTTTCTAAGAGTGCCTATTATTACCTATTACAAAGGCTGGTTTTACACCTGAATGGAGAAATATAATCACTTCTCTATTTTAAATCTTTCTGCCTTTAGCTCATCATAGGACAGTCTGCTTTAATCAGGAAACAAAGGAATAACCGAGTCATTTTAACGCTATTCTCTGCATAGATCATCTTCATACAATTCACTGACAATTGGTAGTCTCTGTTTCTCCACAGGCTTCTAAAATTCTCTACAGGAAATCGCAACTGTGATAAAATAAAATTTGGACTTTCCTCCTACCCCGATACTAAAGAAACATTAGTCTAGTGATTGTAAAGTCAGAGAAGATACGTCAAGATTACATTAACATCACCCAGAGCTACCGTCTTCCTTGGCTGGTTCTGCTCTCTGCCATGGAAAAGTACAAAGGGCTCACTGTGTTGGAGACTTCTGAGATGACCTTTCTTCATTGATAGTATTATGTTTTAAGCATATTTCTCTGAAAAGTGATCTCTGACCAACATATATATCTTTAAAAGAGGACGTAAAACCTTCTACTTATTGCCCCAGAATTGACTATTTCATTTCTCTCAGTTTTAACAGGAAGTTATTTTCTAGGGAAAGAGCTACTCCAGAATAATTTCTTATATGGATACTCTTACTCTAGAACAAGAGTAATTTTTTCCAGTGTACTTTAATACCTAGTAAGTGTTACTGTTTTTTCTCCAGAGGACCTTCTGTCTATAGGCAAGGCCTTACACTGAGACCAGAGGCTATCCTTTTTCCATAACAGAAAAGAAATGGATAATGTTGTTCTTCAACACTTTTTTTCCTGCAGTCCCTGATACCATTGCATTTATACTTTGAAAATTTCCAAATGCAATACGTCATTGACCTGGAAACAAGGAACACTGGTGGCTCTTATGAACTACCAGTTAATTCCAAGATGATGTGCAAGCATACTGTGGAATACCATGACATGTTTGCCATGGGGAAATGTCTAATACCTCTTCTCAGACTAATCCAAATTTAGCTCAAGTTAGAAATTAATTGGAGGATTGCTACTTACGGTGCAATGGCTCTGTTCTGGCTCTTAAAAGTAGATTCCACACTGTGACAGTGCATTTGCAAGAGCATTTTAAGCTTGTGATAAAATACAAACAGAAACTGGCTTGTGAACTCGGTGATAAATGTTTTTGCAAAACAGCCAGGAGGACAAAATAAGGATAAGTGCACTCTTTGTTGGCCTGAAGTGACAAACCCATGAAGTGTGTGGAACATCTACAGGAAAATGAAAGTGAGGCCAAAATCATCTTTTGCTATGGACTTCGCATCCATGCAAAGCCTATAGCATCAGAGGCTGGGGCCTCTGTGTGAAATAGCTTTATAAGAATTCTGATGGTTAACTCGTAGCAAAATCCTGCATAGCTTTAAATGACAATGTAAGGTACAGGTTATCAATAAATTATTGATCTTCAGATTCCTCACTGCAGGCTCAGTATTCCCATGCATTGAG
Organism: Stercorarius parasiticus; assembly: GCA_013396915.1. Classification (NCBI taxonomy): domain Eukaryota; kingdom Metazoa; phylum Chordata; class Aves; order Charadriiformes; family Stercorariidae; genus Stercorarius; species Stercorarius parasiticus. The sequence goes on from VWZL01002107.1 coordinate 78,508, forward strand.
CACCTGAGCTTCTATCAGCAGGGAAAATAAGGGCACTTAACATCTAGAGGAGTGCTCGTGCTTGACAGTGTCCAAAAGGAGAACCACTGTTTACTAAGAGTAGTGAACTTAATTTGTGCATTGGCTTTGAAAATAAATGATAATGTCTTTTTCAGAAACAGTGTCGTCTCCCCTGTCATAGATGTCATAGACTGGAAGACTTTTCAGTACTATCACTCTGTGGGCCTGCATCGAGGTGTTTTTGATTGGAAACTCAATTTTCATTGGGAACCAGTGCCAGAGCGTGAAGAGAAGGTACGACAGTCTCCCATCAGCCCTATCAGGTAACAGTCCATCAGCCGATATGCCTCCGCTCAGTTCAGCAGCAAAACTGTACAATTTGGGTCATCTTCCAGCTAACAGAAGAGAGACGTGGTTAATTGCATATGCTTGGTTAACGTTTTTTGAAGGGATAGGTTTTTGGTTTACACTGACTTTGTTTGGCCTTTAGTAAATCATTCTAACTGTATTGCAGTCATATTTTCAGCATGACAAGTATTTTCCACACATTGAGACAACTAGTATACAACCTGACCAGACACAGTGTGGAAGTTTGTAGGGAAAGCAAAAGATAGATCATGCAGAATTAAAAGAGATGTCTTAATCATTATCTGTTTGTCTGTTGTTTTGGCTGTACATGTATGTAACATTTCCCACTGTTCTGAGCTTTATTTAATACTTCAGCCCTTGGCTCCCTTCTCCAAGCAAATCCTTTCTTTTGGGTAGATAATCAACTCATTGAAGCTTATACGGAGTAGTATTCAATCATTTTGCAATACTATCTCTATGGAAATGGCAGGATTTTCTGCCTTCGCATAATTCCCTATTCAAAACTAAAGGTGTTCACTTCCAGACTTGTTTTCTACACAGGAGTCCTGTGGTAGCTGGTGCAGTGGTGGCCATGGATCGACATTACTTCCAAAACACCGGAGCTTATGATTCTGACATGACCACGTGGGGAGCAGAAAATCTGGAGCTATCTATAAGGGTAAGAACCTTAATTAAAACATCAAGCTCTGGTAACTATTGGGCTTTTAAGGAACCTGAATGAAAAGGCAAGAAGCAATTTATAAATGCATTTAAGTGCAGAATGTCTTGGGGTATGGAGAATATCGCTTTCCTCTCAGATATCTATCCCTACGCTCTGTGATCTGTCAGACTGTACAAGAACATGCAGCTGCTGTGAGTTAGGAGCATTATGTCAGGAGAAGGAAGTTTCACTGGCTATCACTATCTGCCTGAGGACAGAGTCACTGGGTTTGGCACCTTCTGAAAGCTGCCTCTTCTTTTTTGGCATGTAACATGCACCAAAGGGAGAGTACCTTTATTCCTTTGCCAGCCTGTAGTTTTAATACCAAACTGTTTATATTATATTGTTTGCATTGATTTTTGCTGGATACAAGGAGCAACTGATACTAAAAAGCAATGAAAATTGCAGACACAAAGGGCACAGAGTCTTTAATGTCCCAGACAAAAGAAGGTAAGCCCCCAGGCCTCTTCACTACACTGCACTGTTTGCGCACAGAGAAACATAAAAGCATATAAATAGCCATACTGAGTCAAATCAAAAGTATGTATCTTCTCTGTGTCTCTGTATCGGTGGGGAAGAATATATGAAGAAGCACATAATAATGCCCTTGCTGTTTCCAGCAATGTGGAGATTAGGATTTCCTGAGGCAGAGTCTATAGTAAAGGAGCTTCTCCTTTTTAGATAAAAGTAATCAAAACAAGAAAATCCCTTTTTGTGCCTTTACCTTCTTTTGTTTCAGACCTGGCTCTGTGGTGGCTCTGTAGAAATTATTCCATGCTCCCGAGTTGGGCATGTCTATCGAAATCACTTTCCCCATGCTTTCTCCTATGAAGATGCCATTGTGAGGAACAAAATCCGAATAGCAGAGACCTGGTTGGGCACTTTTAAAGAGAACTTCTACAAGCATGACACAGTGGCTTTCTTAATCAGCAAGGTAAAGACATCTGTACTGGTTTATTCCTGAGGGAAGGAGTGTGTGTTGAGGTAGGTGAAGGGGGTGGAATAGGGGTGGGGAGTCTGTGTGCAGTCAAACGTTCAACATGCGTGGTGTTGGGGATATTCTTATGAAACCTTCCAGTGGAACAGCTGTCGGATCAGGAAGGAAAGAGAAACTTGTGCCTAGGTGTTGTTTGCTGAAACTATCAGATCTCTTAGATTATGACTCCTGAAATGACTCCTTCAGCTTGCCCAACAAGCTGTGATTTGTTTGTCCACCAATAGTACATGGAGTGTTGCAGTGCATCTGAAGCGGAAGGTAGTAGTGCTGTGTGCTCAGAAGGCCCTGCTAGAGAATTCATTCTTTGTTACTGAAGGTCTTCCTCATGCAATTCATGAAGATATTCAGTAATATTCACGGGCATGTGGCAAACTGGAAGGGAACATATCTGAGTGGTCCATTGACAAAAAAGGTGATTTTTTTCCTGAATTGACAGATGTCCAGAAGCAACTGTCTGTAACTGAGAAAGTCAGATCTCAACATAGCCGCTATTTACAAGTTACTTTTTCATTAGAAGCATCACTCAGGCAGCAGTCAGACCTCCAAGGATTTGGATTCCCAGCAGCCTGTATGCTAAGACAGGCTTGCAGCCACGTGTGTGGCGTGGCCCTGGCATGCAGCCACACTTGAACTGCCTGCAGGCTACACACCATCCAACAACCACAGAACAGCCACACTTGTTTTTAAGCCACTGTGTAATCCATTGCAGATCAGGATCAGTCAAGGGTCCCTATATCCTATGTATTACAAACCAGTGGATGTTTGTTTATTGGGAGTCATGCAGCTGTGGTTAATCTTGTTAATGTTAACCTGTTAATAATGTGAAGTTGTTAATGTTGCTGCAGTTCTCAGGAATTCTCTGGCTCCAATACCCTTTCTTGTAATGATATCCTCTCCTACAAGGCAGTGGACAAACTTGTGAGCAGTTGTGAATGAAAACGTGCCATTCATCTTCTTGTTCATTTAAGAATGTCATGCTTTTAAGAAGAAAAAGATTCACTGAAAACAGTTAGGCACAGCATGGGTAGGTGCTGTGCAAAGTTGCCCATTCAGTTTTACTCATGCATTTCAGTCCTGCATGCCTCAGTCATTGCAGTGCTGGCCATTGTCTAAGCAAGCCAGATCCAGCAGGAGCTGCATTGTATTGGGGAGAGGAAAAGTGCTGTGCGTCAACGTGGCTTCTCTCCTGTCACCTAGTCTGACATCCTTATACCCCACCAGTGGATCTGCCCCTCCAGTCAGCTTCCTATGCTAATCCTAGAGTCTAAGGCTATCGCATTCCTTTTTTTTAATCTATTTTCACTTTTTTAAAAAGCTTATCCCTCCTTGTATGTGTTGTAGGTTTGAACTCCACTGGCCAGAAGTTCATCAATTGACTCACAAGGGTTACAGACATGTAATTACGAGGATGCTAGGCCAAGTCTTTTAAGATGGGCAGTTAGGTCTTTTAAATCATTTAATAATTTCATGAGGGCCGTTCTTGTCAACTCAGAAGCAATTTTCTGTATTAAAAACTACAGCCATCAATGATACCATTTACTAACTCTAAGCACCATGACCTTTTGCCTGAGAGTTTATTCTAGCCAGAATACTTTTAGTACTCCTAAGTATGATGCTCTTTCAAGTGATCAATTTTATGATCTCTGTGCTCAGCATACCATAACATAAAAGGCCCTTTTCTCTGTTTCTTTCTTTCACAGCCAATATTTTCAGTATGTCAGTACAGCGGGATGTTATTCAAAAGACAGAAGCAAGCGATGACATTACTGCCGCTCAGCTGCAGAGGGGCCCTTCGGGGATTTATTGCACTGGGAGGGCGAGCGGAGCCACCTATTGGCCACCAGAAAAGTCTCCGTGAGCCTTGACAGCCGACGATGCCCTCTGCAGAAAATAACTAGTGACCCCCATTTAGGTTGCTTTATAAGTCTTACCGTTTTATGGTCTGAATCACATCCTGCACAGGATGCCCGTGGGGTGAGCGTTAATGCAGATGAATAAGGCCCTTCCCAACTCTCTACTGTTTCAGCTACCGTCTCTTTTTCTCCTTTTCTTGTGTGGTTTGTTTATTTAATTTACAAGACCAGTTTCCTTTCTGATTGGTTTACAGTGTTAATGACTTTCTTTACATTATTTACAATATTTATTCGGCATTAAATGCAGACTGTAACTAGTATGACAAAATGAGATTTACTGCCATTGCCTTCTTCAGCCAAAGCAGAATCTCATGAGAAACACCTCTTTTCAGGGGAAACATTTTACTTCTCTATTTCCCTTTTCCAAGAAAACCTCTTGGGGACAGGTTTGTGTGGTGCTGAATTGCAGAACTTTGTTGTTATGCTTACTGAATCCAAGACTGATACTCAAGTGTTGAGCTTTGCCTGTGCAGCTTACAGGGGCTGGCAAACAGTGCCACGTGGCATGATTGATCCCTGCCTTTAGAAACTGATACCTCTCCCTTGATCTCCAAGGTCCTTCATCTGTCAGTGTTTTCCAGGCATGTTGCAAAGTCCTCTTTTCTTTCTTATGGATGCAGAGAAATAGCTGGTCTGAGGAAAAGGTATTTATGGGCAATTCTTTGCTTATGTTACCAATTTTAATTTCTGACATAGGAATCCAGACCAGTTTCCTGGAATCCAAACCTGCATTTTTAAAAAGTAGAAACTTGAAGGGGGAGATTTACTGCTGGCAAGAAAGAGGAGAGAGACTTTTAAGCGTGGTGAAGATATTTTTAGTATCTGGGCACTGAGAGAGTTAGAAAAGTGTTTTGTGTGATTTTGCAGCTGAAGGATTAGGCACCTGCTTAGAGGTTTTCAGAACCCTGTTAGCCATCTTCAGTGCTAAATATCCTCAAATATTCAGGCTGTCAGTCCTTTGCAGTGCAGATGCCTGTAGCTGCCCCAAGGTTTGAAGGCACTTGTCTTTTTTCAGAACAGAGTTGCTACCAGGAAGGGTAAGAGTTGATATTGTGTGTATATAACTCAAGAAAACACATAAATCATAGAAAAGGTTTTATGATATTATTAACCACAAAACACATTGACTTACTAGATTTAGTAACCGTCAGATAATAATGTGATAGACAATATTTTGGGCTAAATTCTGTCATCACTTACATCCTCTGATCATGGAGGACTGACAATAACTGGGTAATTTGGGCTGTTAAAGGCCAGGAAATTGAATTTTAATCAGCAGGGCAAATTCTATACTGAATTATAATCTAACACAGTCCCACTGATTTCAGTGCAGCAGGTATCAAACTTGTCCCTGACTTTTTTAAGGATGACAAAGACTGACTTATCTTGCAGTATAATAATAATTTTCAGAGGAAATACTTATTTTCACAGTGTATGCTACTTCTGAAACATTTACTTCCATCACAATGCCAGACAATGCTGTTTTAGCACAAAATTGGAGGAAAGCTATAGCTGGTCCTCCTCCTTTGCATATTCATGAGAAATATATAGCAATATCTATAACATGCAGGATAGAAGAGGTGGTAGAAATAATTCTTATGTAGTCATTTTTACTTCTATCATCCTTAACACAAATAGACTAGTAGCCTTGTTGCCCCTGTACTTTCTCCATAAAGGCAGAGAAGCCAGACTGCAGTGAGCGCCTTCAGCTACAGAAAAGACTGGGCTGTAGAAGTTTCCAATGGTTTGTATCAAATGTGTACCCTGAACTCTCCCAGCCTGAAGACACACCAAGATTCTCTGGCAAGGTAAGAGAAAGCACACTATAAAGAATGATTAGTGGTTTTGCATTGTTCAAAGACCCCAGTATTGCTTCCATGTACTAAGTACTCGGAGAACATAGAGTAAGAGGCTGTTCCTGCTTTGAAACGTTTATTATCCAAACAGACAATGCAACAAGGATGGAAAAAGAAAGAAAAGGACAGAGGAGACAAACAGCTCGTCCAAATTCTCACATAAACATTGAAAGCCAGCCAGGGGATGAACCCATATTGTCTGACTCAGTTCAGTGTCACAGCTCAGAGGAACCTAACCTCAGGTTCTTTAGGTGCCGTTAGTAAAGGAAAAGAATTGTGTTGCCTTGTGCAGACGGCAACTGCAACAACATCTGAGATATCTCTGTGCTGACCCATGTGCATGAAGAGAAAAAAGCATGTCTTCAGTCCTGCACTTCCCCCAAGGGCAGAGGTGGTAGCAATAGCAGTTCCCTGGCTGACTGTGTACAGGAGGCAATATTCTCAATATTTTCTTTTAAAACACAGAAGTTGATAATTATCATTCATTAAAATATGAATTTATTCCATTACTGGAAGGAGTTTTCCCCCAACAAGGCAAGAAGATCCACTAATTAAGTCACTGCTTTCTGTAGCCAGATTTTAAGTGTCCTTTTACTATTTGGTCTGTTCTTTATTATCAAAGTTTGCTTGAGAAGAGTGTAAGAACTGAGGGTGGATCACAGGAATTGTCACGTTTTTTTCTTCTGGAATATCTTATTTTTTTTCTGAATACAGTGTCCAGTTGAAGTGCAATTTTCCGTTATCATAAAAATGTTGAAAGATTTATTTTAACTATCATAATAGCTAATACCAGAAGTGGGTATCTCTAACTTAAGCAAAACTCGTTGAGTAACACTGACCTTTGTTGGGACTCTGCCTTTTGTATCAGAGCAATTTGCAAGTTCAATATGCAAGTTTGAGTCTGAAAGAAAAAATACTGCCTGAATTATGAGCAAAACCATATATCATAAAGGGATATAATCACAAAAAAGTTAGCTGAAGGATACTTTGTATGTATCTGATTGTGCTTTATTTCAGTATAAACCTTTACTTACAGCTTTACAATACTGGTGTTGGCTTCTGTGCAGATTACAGACCTGGAAGAGCCATTGCAGAAGGCTCTATCGAACTCTCCCCTTGCAGTGACAGTCTCACCCAGGTACTGTAATACTTTAAGAAGAAGACAGTCACTCTGACATGTAAATGGTTGGGTTGACATTAGTGGAAATACTGATGTGTTAAAAATTAGGCATGTGCTAAGGCAGTGATGCCCACTCTTCTGCAGCTGAGTGTCATTTGAAAAATGGCAATGTTCCATATGTCACTGAGGCCAGATACCCACACTTTGCTCCAGCAGACATCATTAAGTGCCTATTTGTTAGTAGTAATTGGGATGGGTTTCCCCATTAGTGCCTAAAACTGCAGTTTAGTACCTAAACTGCAGTCAAAGACAGGAGGGAAATTCATATAGACTTCCAAGCTGGCATTAGACTTGCAAGTTCATGCATTAAAAGAAGCCAAACCAATATAGACTGACTGCAGACATTTACTCCAAGTCCCAAGCAAGTTTTGCTGCTTACACTTAGCTCAGGGTAAGCTGCAGGCACATTTCTAACTGCAATGTGTGTGGACGCTGTCAGAAACAGCCTTCAGTTCAAATATTTATTAAACTAGAAAATTTTATTATAGGATGGGTTTACTTTATACATTATTACAATCCACAAAGCCTTTCCTTAGGTAAATAGTTATGCCAGAATTAGCTAGCTGGGGGGATTGCTTTGCAGGGTCAAGGCTGTTGGGTCTCCATCACTCATGTTTGGGTTGCATCTTAACGAATATGTACAGGAAATTATTTTTGGAATTAGCATTTAAAAATTATTTGGAATGTCCTTCCATCGTTGTTCAAACAAACCCTCTCTTTTCCAGCACTTTGAATATAACAGCATGAAGGAAATCCGGCTTGGTTCTGCTCCGCTGTTTTGCTTTGATGTCAGACACGGGAAGGTTATCCCTCAAAACTGTACAAAGGAGACAGACAAGAGCCACCAGCACTGGGATGTCCAGGAGGTCAGTAGTGACTGCCGTGAGGGGAAGGCAGCTGATGGTGACTGTGGGATCACTGGGTGATTAACAGGATTCATGTGTGGGGAAGGAATGAGGTATTTGAAGGGCAAGTTTCACTTCTGTGCCATTTTCACCCAGGAAATTTAGGATGCCTGTTGCCCATTTACACTGTCTATGTATGTGAAACAGATTTGGTTTAAAAATACAAATTACAGGAATACTACCTAAATTCATATGTCCTTGTCCTTGTACTGGTCTTACAGGAATAGAATCAGAATCAGTGGTTGTGAAAATAAGAGCAGGGCAAATCCTTGCCCACTTCTTTTGGATACAGGAAGGGCCTGGGAATCCTGAACTCTCCCAAATGAGAACTCTTTGGGAGTAGGGCAAACACTAAAATTCCTCCTGCATTGTAAGGGAAGAGCAAACTTCCTATTAGAGAAAATCAGTATTATTCAGTGGAGTTCACCCAGCAGAGCAGGAGCTGCTCTACAAGACTGAAAAACGTCATGCTGTAGGATCGCCTGGGAAAATAGTAGTTGCTGTAGTTGTAGGGATGCTGTAATCCTCTGGTGCAGTTCCTACTGTAATTTGTTTTGATTCCTAAGGGAAGCACTGATCCTTTTGAAATTTTGTGGCCTTTAGTACTGTAGTTGATGCTGATGACAACCTGTATACCTGTACGAAACAAATCGTGGTGGAAAAGAGATTTCTTGAATTCTGCACCTACCGTTCCTATCAGCTTTGAAAGGAATTATCAATACTCACCATGCCCTGGGCTCAAAGCTAAACCTAGCCATTATATTTAGAGCAATACTTAAAAATTTTTGAGCAACCAGTCATTACTGGTGATCTATTAGATGCCAAAAGTTTCAGAAACATGGCCTAGCTTTTACTGGAAATACCTTATTTTTAATTTGTTCTTTCTTTCCCTTCTTCTCTCATCTTGCAGAATGGAATGATTATCCATGTCCTTTCTGGCAAATGCTTAGAGGCAGCAAAGAGTGAAGATGAGAAGGACTTGGTTTTGTGTGTCTGTAACAAGAATGCAAATCAGGTGTGGCAATTTGAACAATCCCATGTGCTACGTCAGAGATGACTGACAGGTCATGACAGAGATGACTGTGGGAATCAAATTTACAACATTTAACATTACTTCTGTTTGGGATTGAAGATACATTTCCTGCATGGACAAGAAAGATGTTTGTGTTTGCTGTAGCATGCAGGGAAGTTAGGAAGGTCTCCCCTTTGAAAGCCTGGTTCAAATAGTTGCTGCCAGTTCCTGGTTTATTCAGCTCTAGCTAAAATTTCTATTTATTCTGTGAAGCAGGGAATAAAGATACTGTGAGCATCAATAGATTCTCAACTCTGCTATTGCAGAAGACAGTTAAGTTTGCCCTTTGAAGGAAACATGGAAAATTGGCTTCCAGACAGCTTGTCTTTAGCATTCTGTGACTTCTGAGGATACAGGAAAATGAATGTTTGTGAAATTTTTGAAACTGCAAGAGGAAGCCAGCCAAACCAGGATAAGAGTTTAACCTTGTTTTACAGTGCACTTGACTCATATAAAACAAAGTAGGTTTTGTATGCATAAAAGTAGTAATAGCTAAAAGTTTGTTTTCCAACTAGCCTGAGCCAAATTTCTACCCTCTATGAGATTGCATAGAGCATAAATTAGCACTTAATTAGGCACTAACTGCTCTAATTGACTTGGAACACCAACAGTCCTCAGCGTTTGGCACACCCTTTCTTATATCCTTCGTCCACAGTCTAATTTGGATAAGACTGAAATATTAACAACTTTTTTGTTTGTTTTAATGAAATTGAAGAACAACTCATCAGGAAACTTTTGTGGAATATGGAAGAAGATTGAACTAGGTTTGAGAGAAGGGTAAAACCTTCCCTGCTTATTTTGAAATGGGAGGTATCAGTGGCATCTGTTTGCTCTTATAAATCTATGGGATGAGCTTATTATTATTCCAGTGACAAAGGTGCTGGCTGAAAACAGCAAAGGAAGGGAAATGGCAGGTTTCAACAGTGGCTACCTAGGAAGAAAATACTGCTGCCTACTTCCGGTTGCCTGCATCCTGAGATAAGTCTTTCACAATGAGAAAGTAAGTCTTTCACACTGTCAGTTTTAGCCAAGAAGATCTTTTAGATTCTTGGTGTTGTGGGTCTCCAAGCTGATCTTCAAAAGACAGTAGCATACAAAATTGTCTAAACAAGCTTCTTCTGCAGAGCCTGCATCCCTGCTGACCTCCTGTCTTTCAAAGAAGTGAAGGAGAGTTGATGTTAGATAATGAAAATGGTCTCATACAGTAGGCACTAGCAAAGCAAACGTCTATCGGTATTTTGTTAGGGCACTTTCAATTCTGGAGTTAAAACCAATGATGACGACACTTTCCAAGAGCCTGCTAAGATAGAAGAACAAAGATTTGGGAGTCTTCCCACATCAGCACCACACCTGATTAGTAGTATAAATCAGTCATAACCATATGTATTTATTAAAGGAGAAGGGTATCCTTAATGAATCTTAATTTGGTTTTGAGATTTTTTTCAAGAGACAGAAAAGTGGGTTTTTTTGTAAAATGTAGAGCACATTGTTTGAACTTTAGACAAAGGAATAACAGAATATTCTGCTCAGAGCCTTCTAGTCACCTGCTCTTGGTAAATCATAATAAATTAGCTTCAAGCGTACAAAATTGGTTACAACAGGAGACAAGAACAGCATTCTGTGTTGTGTTGTCCAAAATATTTCCCAGTGGGGTCTGTGTTTGCTTTGAGTGCTACAGATTCCGCACCATGTCCAGGCATCACTCCAATTACCCTAATTACCACTTACTCTTTCTTTGATAGCATCAGAATCTAATACCATTTGCTGATGTGTCATTTAAAATTTCCTGTGACCTTCTTGAAAATGCTTCAACTTTCGGCTGAAAGGGTGGTAGCAACTTCTTCCAGAACACCAAGTGATCCCTATTCATTGCCCAAATCTAGGGTGAGGAAAGAGGATTTCTAAAATTGCATAAAAGATGAGTGAGATGCTGTTTTAATGACATGTGATTCCTTTATTTTAAATTAAAAGTATGCCAGATTTTTTAATTATGTATTATTTATTATATTTTGGACTCTACACTGGGAATATTATTCCTTCAGCATTTAGCTTAATGTTAAAAGTGTGTGTATACAAATATGGTAATTGATCGTAAGTGGGATTCATCACAAAGGAGAATGAAAATATTTTTGTTTTAGAGAGGAAAAGTTTGGAATAAAACTTAAGAGATGTGGACATCCTCATACTGCTTTTTAGTGTAATGATAAAAACCTAGAAAATAAAGTTTGCTGTAGGTATATGTACAACAGAAATATATGTTACATAATACCTCTTCCAACAATAAAATGAAAATATATGTTCCCATACCATTTTAAATGTAATTATCATTATATTTGTTGCTTTTAGTAACAGTGTAACTGTGTGTTTGGTTTCCAAGAGAGCTAAACTCTAGAGCACCAGGAGGTCTCCATATGGGGACAGCCAGGGGACACAGATTGCGGGCCATCCTATGGAGGACACTTCCCTCTAATATTAAAATAACTTATTACACAAAAAAAAAAAAAAGAAAGGGATAACATCTATCTCCTCCTTTTCCTAGTTTCCTTCCTGTATGCCTTCTAAATGGATCAGTTGGTTGTACCAATGCTGTTTCCCTATTGTGGTGCTTTACACTCCGCCCCAGTGGTTAGATCCATGAACTAGACCCTTCTCCTCACGCAGGTGGTTACCGGGGGCTCAACAAAGGGTCTCTGCTAAGGGTGCTGGGGTGTCTTCCTCGTTCTTACCCATCTGTCACACACCACTAGCAGACAGCGATGCTGTGAGCATCCCAAAACATGAAAATACTTTTAGCTCTGTATTTAGACAGGGACAACATTTCAGGTTCCTCTGATTCCTACTGACCGGAGAGAAGCGTAAGAACAAAACGTTTCAGGCAAGAACAGAGTGGCAGTTTTGACTGAAGGCCTCCGAAGTAGAGCCTCAGGCAAGAGCAAAGGAATTCCAGCATAACACAAGTAAACATCTTATAGTCTAACTCCACCTGTTTCTTTGAATTTGGCAACCCAGCCATAATGAATGCTTGGAGCCAAACCCACCCATGAAGCTGAGCTAAAAGGTCAGATTGCAGAACAGGTCACCTTTCGGTTGACAACGCTTACTAAACAGCCTGGTTTGTTCCTCTTCCAGCTAACTGGAAATTGAAGAATATAAAGGCTTGTAATGTTATTCAACTTACTTTTAAACCTAGACCCAGTTGATGCAGTCGGTATTTGCCATAGTTTGGGGTTTGACAGCTTTGGTGTGGTGTCATCACTGACGTAGAGAAACAGAATGGCAGCATTTTTCTCCATGTCTAAACCTGAAGTGTGAACAAGGGGAAAGATAGAGCAACCTTTATGTTAAATCCCGTAGCACAGAAATGTTCAGGGCATCTCTCAGTCCACATCCAGGTGCCTCCAGGTCCTTCCTTGGAGACGATGATTGAGCTGTAATACTGTCTGCTTACGAAAACACAATAGCTTCCGCTGCAGATTTCCCCAGGAAGGAATGGGGCTATGCTGAGGCAACCAAGACAAGAACAGAAACAGCCTAGCTTTCTTTTTGTAACAGCTGGATGGGGACACGCGAGTGAGAGCTTTCAGTTTCTGCCTTTGTATCTCATTTTATCTCCAGCAGTTTGGTTCAAATTACGAACACATTGGGAGTAAAAAAGGATCATTTCGCAAATATTGGTAACTTCGTGGCTCATGTTTTCAAGCTACGCAAACTGCAGCACTTCTGCCCTGAATAAAGTCTGTCAGTGCACAGTGAAATGTTGTATTTTTGTTCCTCTTCACTGTGATGTGATTGGCTGATGCTGCTTTTTCCTCATGCTGCAGAACAGCTGGTCTGCAAATAACCCCATCGAAAGCTTCCAGTGGCAATACCTTCATTTAGCCGTCACTTGGTTTTACAGAAATGTAGAGGAGGACTCTGCCGCCACAAACATCTCTTAGAGGGGGCTTGATTTTATAGTCCTTTGCCATAATTTCTCTTGGTTTCAGTAGAAAGGTCTGAATAGGGACTACAGAAGTAGAATCCCTGGAAAGCACAATCTCTGGCTCACGCTCTTCAGACAGCTCACAGCTGTTTCTTCACCAGGTGGCTTGGAAGGATGTACTAGAAAAACAAGCTGGCTACATGGCTTGGGATAGCAGACATAGCATCTTTGCTGTCTTTCTAGCTGCAACTGGTGGGGTTTTGTACAATAGCTATCCCACTTGGGGATTATTTTGCATTAGATGTATGAGATGGGATTCGCCTCTGTTAACTGCAGCCACCTGAACAGTAGTCACAATTAAGCTAATTGTCTAGGCTTCTTTCCATTGGTCAGCAGAGAACGCTTCCAGAGGTAACGTCTTTCTTTTCAAAGACAAGTATTTAAACAAGATGGGTGAATCACTATCTAGAAGTCCTTGCTTTCTCTACTGGTTAAAGAGAGAGTCTTAGTGATTAATTCAGATGGTGCGTGTAGCTTTTAAACTGGAGTTAGGTGGAAGGAACATCATCTGAAGGGTACCCAGGCTAAAATCCCTTCCAGGAGCCCAACCCCAGTGCCCAGCTCTTCTGATTCCACCCGGATCTGGCTTTAGGCACAGAGATGACAGACAAGAACAAACTCCCTTGCTACTATCTGCAGCTTCCTCAAATAAGCTTACATCCGATGGCGCATTTTTTTTCAGGATAGCTTCTTTGTTCACAAACTGAGAGACCCCACTGTGTAGGATGCAGTGTCACAGCATGATTTGGTCCCAGTGGAATACGAATTTAAATTTTCAGAAAAGCCTCTGTAATATTTTGAAGGTGTTAACTCTAACATTAATGCTAAATCTTCTATATCTTTCTGCTGAGTAGGCTAGAAAGTTACAGCAGAATTTTCATGATATGGAACAAATACAGGTGTCAGAATTGTTAGCAAGGTTCATTTTAATTTGAACCTCAGTTACATACAGACCAGCCTAAAGGCTGAATACATTATCCAGTTTCTAAGTAGCTACACAACGGCCTTTGTTAAAGTCCATGACCTTTGGTAATAATATCATGTTTATTTACACTAACAGTAATTTTGCATTACAAATTGAGAAGATGGCGAAAATAATCAATTTTTTAAAAATACGCATTATATAAAAATACTAAATATATTTTAAAACAATCTGAACTATTTTGTGCAATTATTTAAAAGATTGCTACCACGCATTTACATTCTTTGTTGTATATTTATTAGTCTCTCAGTCTTACAGGCTGAAAAAAAATATTCTAATAATGTCACTTATATTGTTATAGGCATAAATGAGCTTTAAAGGATTACATCCTTTGGTATTATGTTTTTCACAGTATTTTTTCTTAACTTCTTAACTTAATATCCTATTAGGTGAAAAATGATTTTTTTTTCACAGTCTCTTTTTCATCATTTAATGTGACATTTACATGAAAAATTTAATCACAGATATGAAAGAAAATCAACTGGCACTTTGATGCATCAGGAGTTCATCTCTCAAGATTTAGAATATCAGATATTTATATCTGAGTACAAGCCATTGGGAGGCTGCTTCAAACACAGTGTATTCTGTCAATCACTCTTTATCCATATGGTTTGGTATTACTGAACAAACCGAAAGCGGTCAGAAGCTGTAGCCAAACCAAAATGTTAAATGCGAAACAGTCCTATGGAGAAGATAATTCATTGCATTAGCATCTTCCTCTTTTCCCCTGTCCCTTTTATTAGCACACACTGCCTGCTTTGCCTGCTTAAAAATCAACAGCCAAGCAGTGAACAAAGAGACAGTTTCATAATCAGAATATTTTGAGTGGGCAGATGCATAAAACTCATCACGTCAATTAAAAATAAGCCTTGCGGTAAAATTCTCATTGGCCAAGCTGTCTATCTAAAACACTGGCTTTGTGTCTTCTTATCTAATTTGTGTATGCGTCATATCCATCGAAAACTCATCATCTGCAGTGCCAAGAGCCGTTTTAGCTTACAAATCAGTCAACAAATCATGGAGCCTGAAAGACAGCTTAGTCTGACCAAGCCACGAATGCTTCCCGAGTTCATGAAGTTCGGCTGATGGATCACCAGCTGCCGTAGCAAGCTCCCAGGCGGTGGCAAGAGCCGCTTCTTCAGGGCAGTTTGAGGCTGATTCCTTTATTTGCAGAAGCAAAGGAAACATTAATTTCCTAGTTTCTGTGGGGTCTGCACAGATATGCACACGTACAACCTCAGGAACGGAGCCTGGTGCTGATGCTAAGGAAATAACTTTTAGTTTTACATAAACAATGAGTGGTTTCGGCTCCAGCTCCTGCTGTTGGAACACCCTCCTGCGTGCAGCCCGTGACAGTGCTCTCAAGGTTCCCTCGCGCCAAGAACAACCCTTAAATCGTTGATGACAGGGAAGGGTGAAACAAAATAGGTCTTGACACTGAAAAATAACTTGATAAGCACAATAAGTACAATGAGGCCATAATTTGCTAATTACAAAAAAATGCCTGTCTTTTCCGAAAAATACAGTCTTTTGTACATTTTAATTCAACGTTAGACATTGTAACCCGATGCTCAGGCTTGGCAGAGAGTGGTAACTCCATTTTGCAGAACGTCCAAGGTTTCTGAGTTCAGTTTGGTTTCAGTGTGGAACAAAACCCAGTGTTTCCTTTACTCGCTGAAACAGAGCTGGGATTCTCACCAGAGCCACAATGAGAGATGTCCCCAGGCCAGGCTGCCCATGGCAAGGTGCCCGATTCTGCTTCCTTGTCATCCCATCATAAGAAAGAACATTCTCCTCTGGGATGTCTTGCTTTCAACAAGCTGGCAAATTTTGATAAAAATTGTTTTGCCAGAATTTTTTTCTGCCAGCACTAGTGAAAGTGTTTATAACAACTACATGCTAGCAAAGACTGCAGACTCAGCAGAACGGGGAAAATCAATGTTCAATTTTTAACAGAGGGAAAGAATAGAGAAAAGTGGCAAATGGGAAAAGCTGAATTTAATTTCAATTCCCAAGTACATCCATCCATTTCTTTTTACAGCACTGGAGCACTGCAGAACAACCCAACAGGGCTACAATGGTGTCAGCAGCCTTGGGTTTATGTTGCAAATACTGGCTCCTATTGGAATGCCTGGCAGGGAAAGCTTTTCTCTACATTTTCATGCGTTGGGGCATTTGCTCTCTCTTTTCTGTCATAGAATCATAGAATTGCCTAGGTTGGAATGGGACCTTTCAGATCATCTAGTCCAACCATCAACCTAACTTTTAAAAACCTAATCACTAAACTATACTTTTAAGCACTATGTCTACCCGTCTTTTAAAAACCTCAAGGGATGGTGACTCAACCACTTCCCTGGGCAGCCTGTTGCAATGCTTGATAACGCTTTCAGTGTAAAAATTTTTCCTAATATCCAGCCTAAACCTCCCCTGGTGCAACTTGAGGCCATTTCATCTTGTCCTATTGCCTGTTACATGGGAGAAGAGACTGACCCCCACCTCTCTACAACCTCCCTTCAGGTAGTTGTAGAGAAGGATGAGGTCTCCCCTCAGCCTTCTTTTCTCCAGGCTAAACAATCCCAGCTCCCTCAGCTGCTCCTCATAAGACTTCCTCATAGGACTTACTCTCCAGACCCCTCACCAGCTGTATTGCCCTTCTTTGGACATGCTCCAGCACCTCAATGTCTTTTTTGTAGTGAGGGGCCCAAAACTGGATGCAGTACTTGAGGTAGGGCCTCACCAGTGCTGAGTACAAGGGGACGATCACTTCCCTATTCCTACTCACAGCACTGTTCCTGGTACAGGCCAGGATGCTGTTGGCCTTCTTGGCCATCTGGGCACGCTGCTGGCTCATATTCAGCCAGCAGTTGACCAACACCGCCAGGTCCTGGGAGTTGTTCCTGTCCCCAGCACCTGGGGTGATTTTCATCTCTCCCTACCTGCAAAAGCAAGCTCTAGAGAGGAAAGGACAAAGCAGGAGTCTGGGGATTAAGGACCCAGAATCAAGTCCTCGAAGCACTTTCAGGTGGTGGTAGCTGCCCTGCTGTTTAATATCTTGGCATTTGATTCACTCCTGGTTTCCCCTAGCATCTCACTTGTCAGATTTGAGCAACCTGAGCCTTCCTCCACAACTCAACCCTCCCTGCTCTAACTTGGGTGGCACAACAAATTACCTGAGCATCGCCCAAGTGCAGGAAAAGCCTGCCTCCCACTCCTCTGAGACATGGCAGGAATGCGTGAAAATCACTCTGGATCAGAGGCAAAGCTCATCTCTTGTGTCCAACAATCAGACGACGTTCCTCCAGTCTGCCTAGGGCTAACCCAAGCTGTCAGCCAAGCCACTGGGGGTTTCGGTGACCTGGTACTCATGTCCACCTTGTGAGAATGCTCTAGTGTCAAATACATGGCTATGTTGTGCTTCCTTTCCTTATTATTTTTAGGACCTCTAGTGGCAGAAAAAAAAGGCGTTTGTAGAGAAGATCTTGGAAAGCTCTTCACGTGAAAGACATGAAATACCAGTATGGCCACGAACTCCAGCCAGTAAGGAATGAATGCCAAAATGCCATTTCTTTAATTAACATTCTGGATTTTCTCCAGGAAGAGTTATCTCATCTTTTTCCTTCTTATACAGGATACTGTAAAAGAATAAACTGAAATGGAGCTCTCTGTTTGTGGAGGGAAGTATACTTTTTTGCTAACCAAAGAAAATCATGGTACACTGATTTAAAAAAAAGGTCTTCTTTCTCCCCTCTGGTACCCCAAAAACCATCCTACTACTCCTTTGAGCACAAGTTGTCCAAATCCAGGGCTGCTACTACATAACTCAATGAAAGACTAAAGTCTGCCAGGAAAATATCCAAGACATAAAATACATTTATAGCTACTGGTGATTGTTATTTTATGCCTGTCAGTAATCTTTTTAGCAAACAGGTATCCTCAATTATTGATATTTCATTAGGAGGTTTCAAGGTGACTCTGTAGATGAAAGATTTAACCCCTAATTTTCTGTTTCTCAATAGGAATACTCTTGGCATGATGAACACTGGAAATGTACAACAGGCCATGAAATTCTGTCCCTCCAGATAACCTGCATTTTGGCCCTTGACACCAAAAACCTGTTGGTTTTTGCCTGTAGCCCTTAGCCAGACTATTCCAGCTGTGCCGGTACCATTAAAACCTCCCCACCCTGTGTGGATCTAGTTCTGCCAGGCCAGTGATTTCCTCCTCCGAACTGAGGAGAATATTAAGCGGCAGAAAGGGCAAGAGCTATTTATACCTGCTCCTATACTAGATCTCATCAGTGCAATTCTATTATTAAAAATGTTTAAAACACACCTGCAAAACAACTAGTAAAATGAATAAAACCCCTAGATGTGGACAAAGTCTACATCCAGTAAGAACATAGGAGAGACGTATCCTTTTTTCTTGTTTTTGGCAGTAGAAAGACAATCCTAATGGAGAACACAGGAGAGCAAATAACAGCAGGAGAAGTGTCAGGACGGAGGAGGTTATTTCTCAGAGTGAGAATGTGCAGGTGGTCGTTTATTCTACTGAGACCAAGATTTCTCTTTTTTTGGCTGGACGTGTCAGAAATACGCACAAATCTATACTTGAGGTTTCCTCCCTGCCCTATTTGGGAGGCTCATCTCGCTTAGCTTTCTGGTTGCTTTCTGCTGGACTGGCTATAATGAAAAAAATGATGGAATTTCCACCAGTAAAATAACTATATTGTGAACTATGGACAGTCTTGGAATTGTCATTTCTTGGCAGTAATGTGCAATGAATTACAATATGCTGCATCTGGGGGAAAATACGGGAAAGAGTCTGCATGGTAAAGATCTGGATAGTGCAAGAATGAGCGAAAGTAAACAGTATTTCACATTGATAAAACACATTTGACAGGTTGAAAATACGACAGTCAACTCAGTAAGAAAGCAGAATATTAAAACTGAGGCGTTTCAGATTTTCTGAAAAGGATGTGTCTTAACAGCCGTTGTGCCTCCAGCCATGGGTGTAGCTTGTCGAAACTCACTGAGGCATTTTGCTCCTCAGTTGGTGCTGCACAACCGGTCATGAGCACCGGGAGTGTGTGGAACCGGCAGAGGTGTGTTCTGGTCCATCCAATGGTGGGGCCGACAGCCTGACCTCATGACGCAAGTTACGGCGATTGAGGCTGATTCTAATCAGGCACCTCACATCTGGAGGGTATTGTAATAGAGATTGTATAGCTGCCGAACAAAATAAGCGAACAGAAAGAATCCAGCAGTCACGTACAAAAAAAGAGAAATCAGACTCATTACTCACTGAGTAAAGTCCCCTGAAAAATTAAGTTTGGGGGGAATAAAAATCAAAACTACTCACAGATTGATGTCAGGTGCCAGCCTGCATGGAGGGATCGTGCAGGGTGAGAAATACTGTGATATTTTATATTGACTTCTTCAGAATGAAAGGATTCATTTCATAAATGCTGAAATGTAAGAATGTGTTTCAATTAACACTTTTGGACCGAACTGATTTGTATGCATTTAAGATTGCTTCCCTTCTCTCCTCCCTATTTTTCAGTTAAGGAAGAGAGAAAGAAAAAACAAAACAGGAGCCAGAGCTGATCGAGAGCAGTTGCAGAATGTGCCCTGTGGCACTTCAGATACAGGACTGGCCAGGATGGCATCACAATCTTAGAAATCAGGTTTTTGTCTATGGTTCTGCCTCACCCTGAGCTGTAACGGCCTTAGACGTGAATGACACCGAAATGCACTTGCCCAGTCTGATCTTTTGGCTGACACGGTGAAGCAGTAAGAGAGTGTGAAATATTTATGAGAGACAGTCATGAAGGGCAGAAGCCCCAGAAATTTATTATTTACTGTACACGTCCTTTATTCTCTGTTCATGAGCAATTCATTTAAATTCTGCCCTTCTGTGGGGTGAAGTGGATCTGAAGTAACATCCCCGAAGCTGCCTGAGCTACTGTAGATTTAGGCGGCTGTGCTGGGTGGCAGGATCTGCCTCGGAGCATTTCATATTAGCTGTGTCTCACAGGGCTCCCTGTGCCTCGGGCTCAGAGTATCCCCAGCCAGGTTAATCTTCACAAGCTGCCCTTGCGAGGCAACCTGCGAGTGTGTTTACAAATCTAGCATGATAATTTCTTACTCCTGGGGTTGATTAACCTGTCAGAAATGAATCCCTTTCTTCAGACTTCTATTTTTGCAGGTGCTCCTGGTATAAACTCCTCCACCGTACAAAAAAACGAACTAGACAAAATGTGCAGACGCTTTATTTGGCATGGAAAGAACCCAAGGACACGGCCCCTGCTNTGAGGCCATTTCATCTTGTCCTATTGCCTGTTACATGGGAGAAGAGACTGACCCCCACCTCTCTACAACCTCCCTTCAGGTAGTTGTAGAGAAGGATGAGGTCTCCCCTCAGCCTTCTTTTCTCCAGGCTAAACAATCCCAGCTCCCTCAGCTGCTCCTCATAAGACTTCCTCATAGGACTTACTCTCCAGACCCCTCACCAGCTGTATTGCCCTTCTTTGGACATGCTCCAGCACCTCAATGTCTTTTTTGTAGTGAGGGGCCCAAAACTGGATGCAGTACTTGAGGTAGGGCCTCACCAGTGCTGAGTACAAGGGGACGATCACTTCCCTATTCCTACTCACAGCACTGTTCCTGGTACAGGCCAGGATGCTGTTGGCCTTCTTGGCCATCTGGGCACGCTGCTGGCTCATATTCAGCCAGCAGTTGACCAACACCGCCAGGTCCTGGGAGTTGTTCCTGTCCCCAGCACCTGGGGTGATTTTCATCTCTCCCTACCTGCAAAAGCAAGCTCTAGAGAGGAAAGGACAAAGCAGGAGTCTGGGGATTAAGGACCCAGAATCAAGTCCTCGAAGCACTTTCAGGTGGTGGTAGCTGCCCTGCTGTTTAATATCTTGGCATTTGATTCACTCCTGGTTTCCCCTAGCATCTCACTTGTCAGATTTGAGCAACCTGAGCCTTCCTCCACAACTCAACCCTCCCTGCTCTAACTTGGGTGGCACAACAAATTACCTGAGCATCGCCCAAGTGCAGGAAAAGCCTGCCTCCCACTCCTCTGAGACATGGCAGGAATGCGTGAAAATCACTCTGGATCAGAGGCAAAGCTCATCTCTTGTGTCCAACAATCAGATGACGTTCCTCCAGTCTGCCTAGGGCTAACCCAAGCTGTCAGCCAAGCCACTGGGGGTTTCGGTGACCTGGTACTCATGTCCACCTTGTGAGAATGCTCTAGTGTCAAATACATGGCTATGTTGTGCTTCCTTTCCTTATTATTTTTAGGACCTCTAGTGGCAGAAAAAAAAGGCGTTTGTAGAGAAGATCTTGGAAAGCTCTTCACGTGAAAGACATGAAATACCAGTATGGCCACGAACTCCAGCCAGTAAGGAATGAATGCCAAAATGCCATTTCTTTAATTAACATTCTGGATTTTCTCCAGGAAGAGTTATCTCATCTTTTTCCTTCTTATACAGGATACTGTAAAAGAATAAACTGAAATGGAGCTCTCTGTTTGTGGAGGGAAGTATACTTTTTTGCTAACCAAAGAAAATCATGGTACACTGATTTAAAAAAAAGGTCTTCTTTCTCCCCTCTGGTACCCCAAAAACCATCCTACTACTCCTTTGAGCACAAGTTGTCCAAATCCAGGGCTGCTACTACATAACTCAATGAAAGACTAAAGTCTGCCAGGAAAATATCCAAGACATAAAATACATTTATAGCTACTGGTGATTGTTATTTTATGCCTGTCAGTAATCTTTTTAGCAAACAGGTATCCTCAATTATTGATATTTCATTAGGAGGTTTCAAGGTGACTCTGTAGATGAAAGATTTAACCCCTAATTTTCTGTTTCTCAATAGGAATACTCTTGGCATGATGAACACTGGAAATGTACAACAGGCCATGAAATTCTGTCCCTCCAGATAACCTGCATTTTGGCCCTTGACACCAAAAACCTGTTGGTTTTTGCCTGTAGCCCTTAGCCAGACTATTCCAGCTGTGCCGGTACCATTAAAACCTCCCCACCCTGTGTGGATCTAGTTCTGCCAGGCCAGTGATTTCCTCCTCCGAACTGAGGAGAATATTAAGCGGCAGAAAGGGCAAGAGCTATTTATACCTGCTCCTATACTAGATCTCATCAGTGCAATTCTATTATTAAAAATGTTTAAAACACACCTGCAAAACAACTAGTAAAATGAATAAAACCCCTAGATGTGGACAAAGTCTACATCCAGTAAGAACATAGGAGAGACGTATCCTTTTTTCTTGTTTTTGGCAGTAGAAAGACAATCCTAATGGAGAACACAGGAGAGCAAATAACAGCAGGAGAAGTGTCAGGACGGAGGAGGTTATTTCTCAGAGTGAGAATGTGCAGGTGGTCGTTTATTCTACTGAGACCAAGATTTCTCTTTTTTTGGCTGGACGTGTCAGAAATACGCACAAATCTATACTTGAGGTTTCCTCCCTGCCCTATTTGGGAGGCTCATCTCGCTTAGCTTTCTGGTTGCTTTCTGCTGGACTGGCTATAATGAAAAAAATGATGGAATTTCCACCAGTAAAATAACTATATTGTGAACTATGGACAGTCTTGGAATTGTCATTTCTTGGCAGTAATGTGCAATGAATTACAATATGCTGCATCTGGGGGAAAATACGGGAAAGAGTCTGCATGGTAAAGATCTGGATAGTGCAAGAATGAGCGAAAGTAAACAGTATTTCACATTGATAAAACACATTTGACAGGTTGAAAATACGACAGTCAACTCAGTAAGAAAGCAGAATATTAAAACTGAGGCGTTTCAGATTTTCTGAAAAGGATGTGTCTTAACAGCCGTTGTGCCTCCAGCCATGGGTGTAGCTTGTCGAAACTCACTGAGGCATTTTGCTCCTCAGTTGGTGCTGCACAACCGGTCATGAGCACCGGGAGTGTGTGGAACCGGCAGAGGTGTGTTCTGGTCCATCCAATGGTGGGGCCGACAGCCTGACCTCATGACGCAAGTTACGGCGATTGAGGCTGATTCTAATCAGGCACCTCACATCTGGAGGGTATTGTAATAGAGATTGTATAGCTGCCGAACAAAATAAGCGAACAGAAAGAATCCAGCAGTCACGTACAAAAAAAGAGAAATCAGACTCATTACTCACTGAGTAAAGTCCCCTGAAAAATTAAGTTTGGGGGGAATAAAAATCAAAACTACTCACAGATTGATGTCAGGTGCCAGCCTGCATGGAGGGATCGTGCAGGGTGAGAAATACTGTGATATTTTATATTGACTTCTTCAGAATGAAAGGATTCATTTCATAAATGCTGAAATGTAAGAATGTGTTTCAATTAACACTTTTGGACCGAACTGATTTGTATGCATTTAAGATTGCTTCCCTTCTCTCCTCCCTATTTTTCAGTTAAGGAAGAGAGAAAGAAAAAACAAAACAGGAGCCAGAGCTGATCGAGAGCAGTTGCAGAATGTGCCCTGTGGCACTTCAGATACAGGACTGGCCAGGATGGCATCACAATCTTAGAAATCAGGTTTTTGTCTATGGTTCTGCCTCACCCTGAGCTGTAACGGCCTTAGACGTGAATGACACCGAAATGCACTTGCCCAGTCTGATCTTTTGGCTGACACGGTGAAGCAGTAAGAGAGTGTGAAATATTTATGAGAGACAGTCATGAAGGGCAGAAGCCCCAGAAATTTATTATTTACTGTACACGTCCTTTATTCTCTGTTCATGAGCAATTCATTTAAATTCTGCCCTTCTGTGGGGTGAAGTGGATCTGAAGTAACATCCCCGAAGCTGCCTGAGCTACTGTAGATTTAGGCGGCTGTGCTGGGTGGCAGGATCTGCCTCGGAGCATTTCATATTAGCTGTGTCTCACAGGGCTCCCTGTGCCTCGGGCTCAGAGTATCCCCAGCCAGGTTAATCTTCACAAGCTGCCCTTGCGAGGCAACCTGCGAGTGTGTTTACAAATCTAGCATGATAATTTCTTACTCCTGGGGTTGATTAACCTGTCAGAAATGAATCCCTTTCTTCAGACTTCTATTTTTGCAGGTGCTCCTGGTATAAACTCCTCCACCGTACAAAAAAACGAACTAGACAAAATGTGCAGACGCTTTATTTGGCATGGAAAGAACCCAAGGACACGGCCCCTGCTACGGTTGCAAAAATAAAAAAGAGTGTGGGGAACTTGGCCTTCCTCGATGGAAACTCGACATTTGGGTGGCCTCGCTGCAGCCTGTGTGGGGCTGCCAGTCCCTGTCTCTGAATGAAGAGGCTGGCTTAACCTGGACCGCTATCAAATCCTCCCTCCGTCAGACCGTGCACTTGGCAGAGGTACTGACAGAAATTCTCTGGCTGAGAAAGCGCAATCAAATCCCGTTAGGCGTCGTATCTTGAGAAGGAGGGGTGGGGGGTNCAGAGGGTTTTCTAGGGACCAGATTAAATTCTTCCAGTGCATATCTTCTATACATCATCCCTCACTTGCTGTATGCACAGGGGTAACTATGCAGCCCTAACCGCTAGGTTACTTGCTAGGTTTACCGAGCAAGAAACAAATTCTGAGATTACTGCCTGGAACAAACAGCTGGGGTGGGGAAAAAAATCCTCCCTTTCATGAGCAGGAGGAGGTGGGCCCTGTACCAGTGCATTGCCCCAAACCGCCCCACCGCCATGCGCTCTCTGTGTGCACACCGAGGAAATCCGCATAGGAAAGGGTTAGGGATCAGCCCCCTCTCCCCTTCAGCCTTGCTTCCACAGCAAAATCCCATCTCTAGATTGCTAAGCAGCTTGCAGCGAAGATGTAGGGATCACAGAAACATCTTTTCATGCCCAAGGCAGGATGCCAGCTTGGTGGGCCGTCACCTGCGCTCCCTTGGGCCTTATTGTCAAGGGATATTAAAAATACAGTCTTGGTTCCAGTTAACAGCAGTGCTTGGACTTCATGAACCATCCCTGGCAGGGAGCATGTTTTGCTGCTTGCCATGTCCTTTTCGCAGTCCTACAATGAGGGGTTGCATCTGCCCATCAGTGTCCCACTGTGCACCATCCCAGGGTTTGGGAATTTTCCTGTTTGTCTCTATAGGAAACGGATTATGTTCCCGACTCCACAGCTTTTACTTGCCCACGGAAGGCTCACAGGCTCTGACCCCAGGCTGTTTGCAAAGCCTGTCAAAACCCATTTGTGTACGAAGATCGCAGCAGCGAATATTGCGGTTAAGGCTAAAAGGCAATTCTATGCCAAGCTCATTCTAGGTCACTAACTTCCTAAGGGTATTCTTCCAAGAAATAGCTTTATCTTGAGTAGTTCTGCAAGAGAAGAGAGACCGTGAGTTACAATTAACCCCTTCTTCAAAAGGAAAAGCAAGAATTCTTCACTCTATCACATTCATCACTCATGATTTATTCAGGATAAGGCTTTTTTTTCTTTTCTTTTTTTCCCCCCGGCCAGTATTAGAAAATAAAGCTACAAGGAAATAGTAGATTTGAATGAAAAAAAAATAATATTCTTTGCCCTTTCGAAAAGGGCACTATTTTACATGTGCATCTTGGGCAGTATCCACACTCCTTTTAGAAAAGTAAATGCAGTGTATTCAAATTTAAAAGAAACCTCACATTGAAACACACCACCAACTCCAGCCAAAGGCTTCACTGCCTGGAAAACCCAGATACCCATCAGGAAAGCCACTGTAGCAAAGACAAAGAAAGACAAGAGGCACACAGATGTGTCTTTGAAGAAAGAGATGAAGCCCTGTAAGAAGTGCAATATGGCTAATTAAAAAGAACATGGAAGGGAAGTTACAAATTGCAAAACTAAACAAATAAAGACAGCTAAATGATGGGAGGAGAAGAGCATTAACCAGTCTGGGACAGTCCTACCAGAATGCATGGAGCTGGCACACCTTCATCATTAGGAGGTTGTGGTAGAACGACTACCCCAACTGGGAGAGACTAGCAGAAAGACCACCAGACCTGACAACACCTGACTCAGATCACCTTGTCTTCTTCTAAAAGACATCTTGGCCATGAGCAAGAGTAAGTTGGAAAAAGGCATGGTTACTCTGAGGATTAGATTCCAAAAGGCTTTTTCCTTAATTAAACATCAGCTCGTAAGACAACGTCAGCCTAGCGTTTGTGTCAACAAAGCACATCAAAAAAGCACATCAAATGTTAAAAATTTTTAGAAAATAGACAACAGAACAGAGAACAAATACCATTATGCCAATGTGTGCATGATGCACCTGTGTCTAAAACTGTGCACAGTTCTTATTTCCATCCCTCTCAAAAATGGTGCAGGAGACCTTGGCAAGGTTCAGAGACAGGTAACAGAGACAATTGGAGGTATGGAGCAGCTCCTGTGTGGAGTGGCTGACTAGACAAGGACTTTACAGGCTGGAAGAAGTAACTGAGGGGAAATAAGAAAAAATTCTTAACAGTCATCAGTAGGATAGAGAGGAGAGAGCAGGGAACTGTCCCTTGCTGTCCCAAAAGTTTTCAAATGAACTAGGGAGCAATGGGTTCAAAACAAGCAAAAAGAGATCCCTGTCTTCACAAAGTGTACTTAAAATGTGTAATTCCTTTCCATGGGATGCAGTGGATTTTAAGCTGTGATGTGGATTCAAAAAGTGATTAGACAAATTCATGGAAATATATATTCATTCATGCTATTAAACACAAATGCATCAGTCGCAAGAAGTCCTTGCCTTACAAAGTGTGTGGTAGGGTGTTCTAGGGAAGTACTCCCAAATACTTCCCCTGGTTATTGTCAGACTCGTCATTAGCTGCAGGGCAGTGCTGGGGTTGGCATGGGACTAAGGAGACCTTTGGTTTGCCCTGAGACAGCCAGTTCTGCTCTGATGCACCTACCTGTTCTGCCACAGTTCATCCCAGCCTCTAGGACAGAAGCTTTCTTTACTGGCTCTGAAACAGCACTCTGACAGGTGGTTTGTCTTTATCTCTGCCTCCAGACTGTTTTCATATCTAAATTCAAAGTCTGGTTCTCCTCATCAATCTAAGGGAACTACACCAGAACCCACCAATGTGGTAACACCTGAGCAGTGCACTGGGGGTCACGGAAGCCTCTGCATAATATAAAAAGCCAAAAGTATTCTACCATAATGAGAGAAAAGGTAGGATAATGTAGGGTTTATATTTTACCTACTGTTTTCTGTATTTAATTAAATGAAAGATTAATCTTAATATCTGCCACAAGCTACAAAATCAGTTCTAACCTCTGCTATGGAGTGATACAAAACGATAAATTTATGCTGGAGTATACAAAGCTCAGTTGGAGCTCACCGGTCTTGCTATTATCCGAAAGATAAAATAAATACCAGATGTTTGCATTGGCTTTGCATAGGTACACAATTTCCACAGAAAGACGCAGCAACAGGCCTATGATCAGAGATATGCAGAAATGCAAACTGTTAAGGAGTATCTATTTCAATGTATTTTAAAAAAAACAATCAAACAAAAAAACCCAACTCCCTTGAAAAATGTAATTTTTTCCTAGGGATGCAAAATAGTTATTCTTCCTGAGACTACACCACAAACTTACGTTTTGTGTAAACACATGTAGGACCACACACAAAAAGATCACGCTCAGAAATATTGCAGCTATTTAGTGTTATGATGGACTGGAATAACTTTTACTTGAAATAAGGAACATGCCAAAAAGTTGTTTTCTGACTTGTCCAGAAGGACTACAGCTGAGACCAAAGTAACACCATTTGCCATGGAGCAGAAAGCACGAAGAGGGCACTGAAGGGGTGACTTATGGGTCAGTGTTTTGCCAGCTCCTGTTGATTGTACCCTGAGTCTTGTGATAGTTGGATCTTTCCCTACAGCAACAGCTTCAGCATTCAAACAGCATGATAAGGACCTTATGCTTTGACTCAAAAAATAATCACCACACAACGAAAAAGTGAATATTGGTAGCAAAATGAAAATCTGAGCCCTAAAAGCTTCAATCTGTCAGAATATATTTAAAGTACCTTTTTAATACTACAGTTTTGAGACAAACTTAGGGTCTTCAGGGGCCCAACTCATAAATTTTGAAAGCTTGGTTTCAGCAACATCAATGAGCTGACTGAAAATCTCTCAGGGAAGTGACTCTGAGAAGAAAATGGGACACTGAAAGTTACACTGTATTAATCAGAAAACAACTGAAAATATGGAAAAGAGTAAAAAGAAAAAAAGACCTTACTTAACAATATATATGTGGGGCAAATATTCGTGAATTAATTACTACTCCGTGAATGCAAATTAAATTACTTTTCCACTAGAAGGAAGAGAGCAGACATAAGACCATAATACTCACGAGTGAGTCTAGTTACTTCCTTCGGAAACGTTCCACAACAATGACCCCTTATTTGGGGGCTCCCAAAAGTTTACTTCTCAATTACACAGCTGCTAACACCAGTATCACACGTATTTTGAATTATTCCCTTAGATCACCACCTGCTGGCAGAGCTCCTTCCTTCTCTATGGAGAGGAAAGACAAAAACCACCAAGAACAAGGGCAGACATTGAAAGCGAAGAGCGAGGGCTCACGGGGCTGTTCCTGCCTGAGGTTGGTGGACACCGTGATTGATCTTTTGGCTCAAGAAAAAAAATCTCCACACAGGTAGAGCTCTAAAGAACTCTCCGAGAGCCCCACTTTCTGCTTGACCTGGTTAAAGGGCTAAAATTGCGTGTTGCAGCACATAACCTAATGCATTTGTTGTTCAGTTGTGTTGTTTTAGAGAGATAATTCTTACAGTAGCCATGGTGACCGCCTGCCCAGCTGGACGATAGCACTGCTGGTCGGGGCAGCTCTGCTGGTGACCTTCGTGCATCACCCAGCCTTGGGAGCGAGCTCCTCTTGGCTGGCTGCGTTCAGCGGCAGGGCAAACGGCATGGCAACAGTTTTCCATGACCTGACAGGAAGCCTGTGCTGGACTGGTGAGCTGCCAAGAACTTTGGAGAGGTGACCACCTGGTATGCAAACAGATCGAAACAGTGACAGCAAGGGGCGGGGGAAGGAGTGATGACAGGTCGCTTAAGCCTTTACCCTCTTGGTTAGTCCCTTTTGACCCACTTCATCCACGACAGCCGGTGACATTGTGACAGCAGTTTTCCAGCTTGGCACAGCTTCCATTTTTCAGTGTTAATAGCCTCATCTGAACTTTAAACTGGAATAGGCACGGAAACAGCATACATGGCAACTGTTTTTCTTAGTGACAACACATAGCTGTCAGTGCACTTAACTGAAATTTTGAAGGTTTATTTGAAACTAATCAGCATTTGCTTCTTGGTAGATAGACCTGGTAATCTAGGTAATGTTCTTTATTAAACTGATTTTCTGCAAAGGAGGTAATTTTTTTTTTGACCAGTGCGGAGAACCAAAGTTAAAAATTGTGATAGAAGGAAGAAATGCCAAGGTGTTAACATAAGCGTCCTTAAGGACATTATGACTTTCCTGACATACAGACAAATGGAACAAGTGCAACAGCTCAAATTGGTGGCCTCATGACCTCAGCTCTTGGAGGTCCAGGGTTTCTGTCACAGACTTCTGGAGCAACTATTAAAAACTAATCGTGTATGCCACTGATGTACAGGCACAAGGAGTCAAAAGTACATGACCTTCTCAGCAAGTTTCTTTGAAATGCAAACAAGAACCTGACTACTTGGAGAAGCTAAGCCTTTTTAGTTTAATGAAGAGCAAATGATCTTTATTTCTTCCCATAAAATTGTGGCTAGAGAGCGTATTGCTTGTTTTCAATATTATATGGGAGTTTACTGGTGTTTAACAGCGTTAACAGTGTTAGCAAATTCAGAGCCTGAATATCTGAAGTTGATCTTGTTCCACCCTCTCTAATCTCTAGTAAATACGACTTCCTCCATTAATGTTCACACGATGCTGTTTTCATCACACTGGCCTCCTCTGTGCAGTCAAGGACCTAATCAAATACACAATCTATCAATCTGCTGGTCAGATACAGACAGCAAGCAAAAGACTGCTTTGTGTCCTACACAATGGCCTTTTTAGAAGAGAAATGAACCATTGGTTTCTAATAATATGTAATACACCAGTAACACATAAGGGGCCTGCATGCTGCGCAAGAGCCTGCAGTGCTCTGAAGAAACCCTGTGACTGAAATCCAGAAAAGGAACATTTCTGATGGGTTACTCAGATTGCCCTGACTGGCGTTTTGGAATTACACAGTACAGAGGAACTTTAAAGAGCTGTCTGCACTCACTGGAGTCAAAAGTTCCATACAAGTTAGCAAAACACAAAAGTGGGCTGCTGTTTGGATGAACTTTGTTGGTACAGAACTCCACTCCTCTCTGCAGAGCAGAAGGGAAAGCGACAAACCAGCAATGGTTTTTAAACACCTCTCTCTGATTGTCAAAAGGCAACAAGAGAGTTATATGACATCCATCCTTGTTTTACTTCCTTTTTTTGGAGACAGTAACTACTGTCTTGAGATCCTCACAATACTGCAATAAGACTGAGTTGAAAGCAATTTGTGTGGGCAAATGTAGCCACATCCTTTTCTAACAAAGTCATCCACAACACTTTACTGTTGTTGTGCTGTAAAAAACCTCCAGAAAAGCAAACGTAATACATACTTCATTAAAGCTTTGATATAAACTATGTAACGAAATAAACCTAATGTGTATATAAATTGCATTATACAACTTGAATCCTGTTCATACTTGGTAAGAATATGCTTATCATGAAACCTTAAGCATTAACAGTCCCTAACTGATGTACTAAAGTAACTAATTTTGCTAACGTTACTGTTAAAAAAAGCCATTACCTCTACTTTAGGTAAGCAGGGAACACTACAGAGAATCACTTCAAAGCTTGTATTAGCATAAGTCAGTAAAATTCAATTGATAAACACTTTTTACAACCATATGGAGTATAAATAATTTTCTACGCCAGTGTCACAGAAATCTTCGTAGCAGTGCCTTACCTTCATTATAAAATGAAATATGGTCAAATTACTTCTGTAAAATCTATGCACCTTTAGAGATGCTACACCTGTCAATTTACTTTGATGCAATTACTTACGAGCATACACTCCCTGGTGTTCCATTTGAAACTTACTCTACTTAGTTTTATGTAGAAGACTTTGGAAAAAAACCTTAAGATATTTATGCAGTAGAAATTTCAATAGGAGTTTAAATAGTGTTCCTGTAAATTCACTTTATTGCATCTGTTGGTAGACCGAAACACTTTTTATTAGCTAACATGAAGAAATTCCAGTATCATCACCACAGCAGCAGCAACTCAAGACTTCTGGAAATCATTGTGGCTGGTGCACAAACACAATAAGCAATGGCCCATTACAACCACTAGTGGAGTTTTAAATATCTTTATTTAAATAGACAAAATAAATATTTGATACAGCTAACCAAAGTACCACAGCTTTTTTTCTTTTTGAAGCACAGGTATCGAAGTAACATGAGTGCCACCTTCTGGTTTAGGCATGAAAACACTTTGGGTTGTGCGTATTGCACTCAAAATTTCCAACTGAAAGGTATAGGTTTTTTCTTTTTTTTTTTCTTTTCTGTTTTTTTAAGAATTAGAACATTCATCTTCAACATTCACAGAACGTTGTAAGAACAAAAATAGTTAAACGCAAGAATTCAGTAAGACTTGCTTATCTTTAGTGCCTGGAGAAAAATAACTATATAAATGCTGTGTAAGTGTTTTTCCCCAAGTTTAACTTCACAGATGTCAAATCCTACTAAAACACATGAATGACCATAATTTTAAATAAATACTTAAATGCAGAGGCTTCTAATACAAGTAGTAGTCTTGGAATCGATGTACTTTGAAGTATGTTCTACCAATTCTTTTCTACCCTAAAAAATTCCTTCTTATTAATTGAAATATGTGCATCTCCTATCCAGGAAACAACAGAAACTAACAAAGGAAGACTCAGAAATTCAGCAAATGTACTACTGCAAATGGCACAAAGAACTGCAGCCCATTTTATATTTGCTGCAACAGTCAAAACCCAAAATTGTTGAGAAAATACAGGTAAACTACAATCCACTTTGAGTTCAAGTCCATTTGCGCATTACTACCTGTGCAATGGTAAAAAAAGTTGGACTCCTTTTGTTTCATTTCACACAACACCCACAAAAATACATCATTATTATGTCAGAGAGTCATTTGATAACAGCTACCAAAGCCGTTCCAGAGCAACTGCAATTCAAGAAACTAATTTGCCCCAAATCAAGTGTTGCACCCACTCCAGATATAAATACAACTGCAGCCTCTTTGTACTTACAGTAGTAAAAACAATTTACCAACAGCATTGGTTCTGAGTCTCTTAATTTTCCCCTGTATTAAGTGTGGGCTGGAAGTATGTGAGCCCACATACTGCGTGATACCACGCTGGAATCACTGGAAGAAGCCATTGCTAGATAAACGTTTTAATTTCACATCTCCGCACATTTCTTCTGTATATTGACTTCCTGTCAGTTGGGATCATACTCCTCAAATACATACGGCAACTGATGTAATTTTTAAAATGTATAACCCTTTTGAACAAAACCCATTCATGTGTTGATGTCCCAGCAAATTCTCATTCAAATTATGAAGACAGTCAGTTATTGCACCTGCATCTCACAGTAGCGAGCGCTTCCAGGAAGAGGACCATGTCTCTTGCCGCAGTTGCCATGACCTTACTTTCTTATTCTAAAGCAGCAACGGTTCAAGATGCATTCATCAGCATTTAATCAATTCCTTGTTTGTCAAAGGTTCTGCAACAACTTCATCACGCATGAACTGTTCCTACAGACAGCAAACAGAATTTTAGTTGATTTTCATTATTTTTGGGCCTCCTCTCCCTCAAAAAAACCACCAGATAAACATTTTGTTTTCTAGCCTGGGTATAGGTGGTATGAATCTGTCTCCCAAAACATGAAAGCCATAACACACCCACTAGATCAGAAAAACTATTAGGCTAGCTGACAGGGCTGCTAGAGTCATCGACAGACCTTACCACCACTGATGTTTTGACGGTGTTCCACCCCACACTCACACAAGCGGGCATTTTTTAAACCCCAAACATGGCAGAAGGAGACCAGAAAACCAAGAGATGACGCATGAGCTGCAGTCACAAACAGCAGAGCCACAAGCTCACCCAACTCTATCCCACCTTTACCAGGGCCTTTTAAAAGCTGCCACCGCGCCTTCCTCAGGGGACGGCACGGCAAACCGAACCTCGACTTGGCCGAGCCGCCGACAGGGCAAGCAGGCCTCCGCCTCCCCACACCCACCTGGTCATAAATGACGCGTAGGATGAGGGAGCAGCTAGGGCAGGTGGCCACGTCCTCGCCGTTCTCCAGGTCCTCCTGCAATAGCCCCCGGGAAGGAGACAGTCACCGACCCGCCGCCTCTCCGACCCACACACACAGACACCCCGCGGCCGACGGAGGCGGGGCCGCGGCCTAGCACTACTTCCACC
>VWZL01002107.1:112020-130962 GCA_013396915.1 Stercorarius parasiticus
AGCTGTAGGTCTCGGTCTCCTCGTCGTACTCGAAGTCCTCGATCTCCACCTCATCGTGGAACACCGACATGGCGCCCCGCAGGGGGGAGGAAAAGACGGGACGAGGCGGAAGGGACGCAGGAGCGTACGCGCTCTATCACGTGATGGGGGCGGGGCGAGAGGAGGTCACGTGACGCGGCACCGGGTAGGGGGTTGCTGCTCCTGCGGCGGGGCGCGCGCCCTGGGCGTCCATTGGGGAGCGGGGGGGTGAGGGGGAGAGCGCGAGGCCGGGGAGTACTCCCTGGTTTGTCCCCTCATGGTGGCGGGAAGTAGTTCGGCGGCCCTGAAGGCCAGTACCCTCCGCTCCTCGGCCTTGAGGGTTATTCCCCCTCCCGGCCTCCTGCCCGCCTTGCAGGCGGAGCGGCGATCCTGAGCGGCTGAGGGGGACACGGCAGGGTACCGCCGCCACCTTGTCCTTCCCCGCCTCCCTAGGCCGAGGTGGGAGGGCGGCCCACCAGCCTCCTTTGTGCCGCCCCGTTTCAGCCAAGGGCAGGCTTCTCCCCTGTTTCCCCCCTCCTTGGGCCCCTTAATGCTAGTTCAAGGGGGGAAAGCTTTTTTGGGTGATGATTTTTACAGGAGGGACAGTTTGGTTAGAGGGATATGTATCTCTTACCGATCGAGACGCTTACTTTTGGTAAAAGATGTCCTGTCCTGCTTTCTTCAGTGTCCTTGCTTGCCCCTCAGCACTGTCTTGCATTAACTTATCTAGTAGGTTGCTCTTAGGTGTGGTAGGGGTTGACTAAAAGTAACTCTCTCCCTTCAGATACTGATGTGGGACTGAGGAAAAGAAGAGATGCGGTTGTAGATCTCAAGTGATATTAACCCAGGGCCAGAGGGTAAGGAGAACAAATGAATTGCTTGATTTTAATTTTAAATGAGAACAAGAAGGAGTCATATACAAAAGAAACACTCATTTCTGTCTGCAGAGCAAAGGAAGATGGGGAGTGTTTGGAATGGCTGTTTCCGTAAGGGCTTGGGTAAGAAGAGAAGAAAAAATAAAGGGAGAACATCCCACCAGACGTGAGCTTGGGAGGCTGAAGCACTGTGCTTCTTGGAGGGCAGGGAGTTGCCAAAGAGCTGGATGAGCCAAGAAAGTTGCCAAGATGGCAGATGGGGGAGAGGCTGTTCACATTTTTTAAAAGCATGACTCAGACTTTTATATGATAGAGGAGAACAAGGACTCATTAAAAGAGTAATTTATTAGTTACAGTGTAAAAATTGCAGTTGATTTTTATTGTGCTTTTTCAGATTTGGAAAGTGATTGATGATAGTGTAAATGGAACAAGTATCTTGAACTACTGTTCAAGAGTTATTTTTAATTTAGGGTAGAGTCTCAGTCTTAAAATAGTCTGTATCAATAGGATCTTTCAGCTCTGACTTCAAAGTTCTAGCTTCTACAATAAAATAAGCCTGACATTTATTTTGTTTTCAGTATTATGTGTTGATACTGAACTTTTGTTTGTTTTGGTTTTGTTTTACATTTTCATGTGTAGAACTGAACATGTTTGCTTTCTAAAGTGGTAGCAGTGAAAATGAGAATAAGGCTGGTTTTAAGTCCCTGTCAACATTAGCAGCAGAATTAAACTAAATATAAATAAACGATCCATAATCTTTGTATTGGATTTTAAAGTTAGGCTACTTAGTTTACCAGCAGATGTCGCTGTGTTTACTAGCAATTAATTACGGAAAGGGTTTTGAGGATGTGAGATGATTAAAAACTATGAAAAAAGAATAATTAAATCTTTATTCTCAGTGTTTGGCCTCTGAAGCAGAGCACCGGATTTTATGTGGTTCATTGTGATGTTGTGGTGATTTAATTAGTCACAGCTATTGGCATAAACAGCTTACATAAGAATGTCCACTTTCAAAAATCCTTCATTTTTACTTTGAATTAGTTAATGTGGTAGAGTGAAAAGCTTGAAAACATGAATGAAAAAGCACCTGTAAGCCTAAAAAAGTAGATGTAGATGGATATAATCAAGATCTGCTATCTAAAAGGCTCCAGATTATAAAATAATCTCATGAATTTGAGTTACTTAATGATTTGTAAGCACTCAGGGTTTGCAGACTGAACATGCTGATATAGAGGAATGTGACTTCTTCATTAGATGTGTACTTTGTCTTGCTAAAATAATTTAAGAATGTTAATACTTTTGTTATCAGTAGTTTCTACACATTTGCATGGAGAAAATAATGAAGTATTTTGTTTAAATATGGTACTCTGTATATGCTACGGCAAAAAAATGTTCAAGTAATTTTGCTCACTGGTGGTAGATGAGTGTTAAATAATTCCACTTGCAAAAGTTGCAAGCTGCTGTGGAATTAAATGCTGAAAAGCTATTAAAAGTTATGGACAGTTGAAGTCTGCAGGAAGTATTTTTTGTGCTTGAAAATGGGCATTTTGAGTAGTTACAGTAAACGTATTCCATTTCCGAGCCGCCTAATTTATGAAAGCTCTGCCTCCCGTTTGTACAAGATTACAAACAGGACAAATTGCTAAGTGACCAGCCAACACATCTGTTAGTGAAAGCCTAGAGAGTATAGGCTGATTAGTTAAACACGCTGGATCATTGCCATTTCAAAGGACTCAAAATGAAAAACAGAAACATTTTGAAAATAAATTACATGCTTTTAAAGAATGCAGCAAAAGAAATTTAAATGGAAGTAAAAGATTAAGAATGCTTTAAAGAAGTAATGGACTGCATCATAGAAATAATCTGATAATTGGATAGGTGATGATAATGTGATAGAGAATTATGCTAATCCATTTTAAGAAAAACAAAGGCAGATTTATGAGCAATGAGAAATATCTCTTCGCTTACTATGAGCCTGTTCCTACACTTTGTAAGTGAAGGATATTTCTGACTTATTTTGAATATTGTACGTGTCAGTTTATCTTCCTCTGTCATAGCTCTATTTGAGTATGCAGTTTTGAAGCTTCACACCATGTTTCCACTGTAGCTTGTGTCTGCTACTTGCTTAACTCTGTAGAGATGTAGGTATTGTGTAGGATATATGGAAGTATGAGGGATTTACATGTTTTTAAATAAACCTGTATACAAAGTTTTATTTAATGTTTATAAAATTTTCCAACCGGAATGCTTTCTTTACCAGTAGAAAGTGAATGCATATTCAGTGTTTGCCTGATCTTCTTCCAAATAAAATTGTTGTTTAAGCATTGAGAATCAGAGATGCGTTGTCTGGAAGGGACTTCTGAGGGTTGCCTAGTCAAAGCTCCTGCTTGGAACATGACAGTTGCCAGCACTGGACTAGGCCAGACCCAGGTGCAGACCTTTGTACTTCTTTAAGTTCATGAGGTTTCTGTTTTCCAGTCCTGCAGTGTCTCAGTGTTCCTTTGAAGTGAGGCCACATCACTCAGCATGTCAACCATCCCTCTAATAAATTTAGTATGGTACATTCTGTCTCTTCACCCAACTTAGTGATAAAGTTACTGAACAGTACCAGCCCTGATAACAACCCCAGAATACTCTTACTGTTACTAGCCAGCAACTGAAGCAACTTGAAGCCATCAAGCCTTCAAGTCACTCTGCCTGCCCAGCGAGTTTTCAACCACTCCAGCAGTCCGTCTGGCCACAGCTTCCTAAGGTGTATGCTATGGGAGATGGTGTGAAAAGCCACAGGGAAGTCAAGGTATATTCATAGAATCATAGATTGTATCCGCTGCTGTCCCCTTAGCTGCATGATCAGGCATTTCCTCACAGTCAGTGTTCAAATTTGTCAAACATAATTTGCCCTTGGTAC
The DNA here is from genome assembly GCA_013396915.1 of Stercorarius parasiticus. Classification (NCBI taxonomy): domain Eukaryota; kingdom Metazoa; phylum Chordata; class Aves; order Charadriiformes; family Stercorariidae; genus Stercorarius; species Stercorarius parasiticus. The sequence goes on from VWZL01002107.1 coordinate 115,822, forward strand.
ATCTGTGTTGAATCTCCCTGATTACTTTCTTAGCTTTCACACAGCCAAGGGGAGAAGCTCTGAGCATTTTTCCAGAGATTGAGGTGGTGCTGACTGGACATAGGAACTGCTTCTTGTCTCTTTTAAAAATGACCATGCATTAGCCTTTTTCTAGTTAATTGGCGACTTTCTCTGAGAACTTTTTCATAGGTAATAGATAAACAGTTGCCTCACAAGTGTGTTAGCCATGCCTCTCAGCAACCTTGAGTGTAACCCGTCTGGCTCTGTGCATTTGAATACATCTAGCTTCTCTAAGCAGTTGCTGGCCCCACTTCTACTTATCCCTCTCCTTCCTCAATGCTGCTGGTACCAGCAGAGGTCTGGGTGCAGGCTTTGCCTGTGAAGACTGAGGGAGAACGTTGAGTACTTCAGCCTTTTCCGTACCATCTGTGACTAGGTTGTCTTCCCCGTCAATCGACGGCTGCACATTTTCACTTCTTTATGATACTTTCGTACTTTTAAAATTCCTTATTGTTACCCTGTATGTCTATTGCTAGTTTTAGCTCCAGCTGAGCTTTGGCCTTTCTGATTTAATGGAAATACAGGGTGAAAATAAGCCATGTCAAACAGTGAGTATTTTATTTAACAAATATTTATATGGATTTTTCAGGAGCTGGTGATTCTGAAGACGGCCTAGTCATTATGGCTCATGCTACTATTCATGTGGGGTTTACTGTTCCTCAATTACTGAGAGGTGCTAGCAGGATTTTTCCCACTCATTCAGCATTGGTGGTGTTGAGGCACTCTGCTTTTTGTTACTGCACAGTGAACGGGTATGTTATCCACATACAAAACCTTTTTTTTTTTTAAAAAAAAAAAAGAATGTCATAGTAACACTGTCAAAATGAAGCTGAGAAATTATTACAGACCTATAAATGCTTATTTAACTCCCAAATATATATTTGTATTTAATTCTTATTTGGATTTATGTAATCTGTTGTCTGGATTACACTGGTAAATTGTTACGTTAATAGAAATTCCTATCTAGTACAACTGTCAAAATGACAGTTATCTTTGTTTGCTTTTTGTTGCAGCACAATAAAATCAAAAAGGAAAATGGATCATCTAGAGAGGACAGCAAATAATTTTCGCCAAGAGGTTAGTGTTCTGTTCTTTAGGATGTAAGTAATTTTTTTTTGGTGTGAAGAAACTGGATAATGGTATTTGATGCTTAGGTTTCATTTTGTCTTCTACTGGAGTCTGTTTTACTTCTTTTTCTCCTCATTTTTCATTTTGATATTGTAAAGTAAGTGTATTTTGTGGTCAATGGGTGAAATTTAATGAGTTATAAAAATTGTCAGTGACATGTAATATTGCTTACTTTATGTTGAACAAGAAATTTAATAGAATTCTGGTCAAATATGGGTTATGATAAGTAATGAAACCACACTGAAACCCATCATCTCTACACAGGATTCTCAGATTTTTATGGATTTCTACAATTCTGGTTCAAATATGAGATTAAAAAAGTGTGGCAAATGTCCTTTTATAGGAGGTAAGATTAAAAAGTGTAGACATTTTGAAGGGAGACATGACAGTTGCAAAAAGGATCTTACTTTGTATCTATTTTAATTCAGAAGTACAAGGAAGATGGAGCATTGCTCTCTGTCAAAGTCCAGAAATGCTAATTCTGAATCTCAGTTTTGTGCAGCAAGCATTCTTTTTCATTATGCTCAGAGGTGAACATACTCTTGTACTTCATATAGGTATTTCCTTTCTGTTATTAGCTAAAGTAGATATTTTAAAAATTTTAAATTCTGGAAGAATATGACTTCAAGTCTCAAAAACGTTTCACTAGTGAAACAATTCTGCATTTTTCTTAGACTTTTCAGCAGAAGTATGGCACTTTTTTGGCTGAAAAAAATCTCATCTTTAATTTCCAGGAATTGGGAAACAGTGCCCAGTTTTTCTCCATTTTTAGTTAGCTTCTCTCAGTGTTAAGGAGTAGCCATTTGTGACAGGCCAGTCCTGTGTGTGTCACACAGCAGGACAAACTCTGTGTTCTCAAATGCCCTATACAGTTATTAATGTGCATGTACGTACATCATTAAGTCTTCTGCTACATTTTTCCCTTACTATGGGTGTAGTTGAGAATAAGTCACAGGCCTAGATTAGCATTGCTTGTGGACATATAGCTTCTCAGGTGGATCCAGTTTATGCCAAATTAACTCAGTACATGGACAGAATGAATATGGAGATGGCTACAGACAGATGCACATTCTTGTTTGCTTCCGACATGAAAAAAATGCTTGAGTTTTGCAACCATGTGGTTTTTATCATGGATATTTCTGATTGTTTGGCTGGATTACTACTTCTGCTCAACATAAACGCTGGGTAGCTGGAAAATATGTGGAAAATGGATCCTTACGAGGTTTTGAAAGCTCTGAGGTGGTACAGGGAACCGTGTAAGGTTTGAGAAAGGTGAAAGAGCAGGGCTCAGTCCTGGTACTGCAAATTCTCTGCATATCAGAGGATTATGCTGTTTCTTTTTTAATGCTTGATTTATTCTTTGTTACTTTATTTCTGACTGCTTTAAAATCAGTTTATTTTAAATCCTCTGCTTGGTTTTAAATTCCATATAATCAGCAGTTGGCTTTCCTCAGTCTGTATTGCCTTATTTGGCCACTTCAGTCCTGTAGAAAGAAGAAAGAATTGTAGGTCTGTGTTACATTAGTGTGCATGCTACGCAATATCGCCTGTTGAAGAGTGGTAATGGGAAGGACCAGGGCAAGAAAAAGTGCCTAACACTTTCTTGAAATACAACGGCAATGTCTGGAGTCCTGTGTCCTCCTCCCTCTCACTGCAGCCTTGCTCTGTGTCAGTTGGATACTCTTGTGATGGTCCAAAATACCAGTTGAATGTGTTTTGATCACCCTGATTCAAATTCAATTTTTGTAATAACTTTATAAGAATTAAATTTCCAGTGCTCTGTCAGATGTATCAGCCAAAGAACAAATTAGAAAGTGTACTGAAGAGTAAAGAAGGGAATGAAGAAGATCCAAACTTAATGTCCATTTCCTGCACTTAAGGTTTCTCTATCAGAACAACCATTTAAATCATGTATCTGACATTTCTCTCATTAACTTAGAGTGATTGCTTTCCCCATTTAATACTGTCTGCTAAAGTGGAAAAGAAATATATGCTACTTTATTTTAAATTGGCAAATGTCCTGCTGTTTAATGGGACAGTGGACGTGTTCAGATGTTGGTTTATGAATAAATTAATTTCCTGCCATGTGTTTTAAATTAGAGCAGAGTTGCTTAAAGTTTAAATATTTCTTTAATCTGTTTGATGTTACACAAATGAGAAATGGTAGGGTTGTGGTGGTATTATTAGCATTTCCTAGTGTGATAAATGACATCAGAATTTTTTAACGGAGTGAGGTCTGCATATTGGCCTGTGTAGAAAATATTTAGGGCATTACTCTCTTTGTAGAGGAAAAAGGCTAATAATTATAACTCAAAAATAGTTGAGGAGGAAGGGCAGCGAGGGGAAGGGAAGAAAATCCACATTGTATTGATGGGCATCAGAGTTTAAGCGGGGAGCTCCTCCCCAATGGTTCTGTTGCAAAATCTGCTTTTCATTTAGAAAAGCATTATTTTTCATAATTTGTTTTTTTAAAACTCTTTAAAAGTGGTATCAGCTATGGCTCTTACATCCCCTCTCATCTGGTTGCCAAACAAAAACTCTTCTGTTAACTTGCAATGAATGCTTGTGTCACTGTTTCCCCATGTTCATGGATCACATATGTGGTCAAATGGGTATGTGTCTAAAAGCAGTAACACAAGGCTCGTTGGTTTTCTTTCATTAATGCATTACACATTAATGCATAACCTTTCAGTAGTGCATTTAATTACTTAAATAAAACTAGATACAGATCCAGAATTCTCCCTGGGACTTCAGTTGCAGCTGATATTTTATGAGTTTTCTTTGTCAGTCTCTATATCAGAGATCTTTTTCTTTGTTGCTGGAAAGATACAGGAGCGTTTGCCTTGTATAGATGTCAAAAGAATCTACAAAGTGGTAACTAGCAATCGCTTCTCTTTATCGTTATGTTCTCTTCAACTGAAATAAAATAAGTTTGTATATAATCTTGGAATAACCCTGACAAAAGTGACAGACATGGTGGACTGTAAGGAGAAAACCATTTCTCCATTCAGTGACTGTGTAAGTGAATCCGTTTTTATTTCTCTACCCCAGTGAAAAAATATTGGTGCTTTAGGTAATGAAATGCCACATGTAACATCCAAAGCAATAGGTGTCTCATACACAGATTTTTGAGTACTTTTGCTGCAAATGATATCTACGTAACACAATGGTGTATTTTCCTTTTGTTAGGTAATTTCACAAGCAAAAGTGTGTGGAATCACCAATGAATCGAAGACAGTCAAAAGACTTCGTTTGGCTATCGCAAATAAAGATTTTACTTTCAAAGCAGGACAGTGGTAAGATCTTCCAATATTTGTGGGGGAAATTACCAACAAAATATTAAAAGGCCTGTGATACTTAAGCCCTGGAAAAAAACATTAATTTATATAATGTGATGTTTTATTATTGGGTGCTCTGTGAAATAGCTGATATTTCACATAATTTTATGCTAAAATTAGTTTTAAAAGGGCAAAAATCAATATTCTTTAAATGTTCAGTTTGATTATTTCAGTATTTTCCTCTGGTTTATGTATATTACATTGTTTCTTCAAGAGTACTTTGAAGTACACTGCACTTTAGTCTGCAAGCTGTCTTTACTGTCTTTATTTACTAGTTGTCTTTACAGTGGAGCCGATACTGATGCTGATTTGCAAGTTACTTAGTTTTGGTTTATAATTAAGTGAGAATTGCCTGGTAACTTTAATTTCTTCCCCTACAAGTTTCCACTCTGAAAATTAAGCCTGTTAGGTCAGATTAATATGTAAATATAGATACGCAAACTTGAAAATAAAAACACTTGAATTATTAAGGCTTTGAAATAATTAGCTGTTTGTTTAATCAACCTTACAGCTTTTTTTTTTTCCCAGGGAAATAGTGGATTTTCATGGTTGTTTTCCTTCCTTGTTAAAAATACTCCCACTCAATCACTTTCTTTTTTTTTCTCTTAAAAATTAATTTAAAGCTATGAGCATTTGCTCTTAGCATTGGTCATTTAAATGTTCTTAAACTTTTTATTGGCTTAGGCCATCTGAAAGTGGTTTTGCCGGAATCAAAGTATAGCTGCTAGGGTATTAACAGCATATGTTACTCATGTAGTGTTAATATACTGGCTTTTAAATTTAGAACCAGAACACAAGATGTTGATTGCAATAATTTGTTTGTGGAGTAATTTGCTGCAGTTTTTGCACATGTGCAGTGACTCATATTAAATTCTTGCTTGCCAGTACTTGGAAAGTGCATTTACCCTCCAAAAATGTTTTAGAAATTATCATGCTGAAAACTGAAAGCTTTAATTATAATTACTCTTTTTCATTTTCTTCTTCCTTGAAAGTATTCTAATGCTATTGTAAGGGATACAGCAACTTTTCTATACTTGTAGCTATAAACTGTGGTTGCATTTTTTGATGAGTAGTACAAAACACCAGTCAACGGTTTCCTGAGTAGAAAAGGCTGATTTGTTAGAATTTGCTATAGGAAGACGTTACAGCCGAAGATTGTCACTAAAACGTATATATTTTTTTAAAAGTGTTCTAATTATCAAGTTTTTCAGAAGTAAAAGTGAATTTGTTTTGCAAGCACAAAAAAATCTTACTTCAAGTAATGTTGAACTGTTACCTGTTTTGATTTACTAAAACATGCATTGAGGTATACGCATGTTATAAATACTTTGAAGAAGTAGCTTTATGGTTTTAATGTTTCTGATCTCTTCCTCCGGCAATTGCCAATGGTTCTTCTTTTCTTAAAAATTTGGCTTAGGTAGCCTTTAAAAGGAGGGAAATGAAAAAACACCATAAGATCTCTATTTTATATCTTTTTGCACCTCTCTCTGTTGTGGATTTAAATAGGGCTGGGTTTTTTTTCTTTTTTTTCCCTGTACGACTACTCTTTTCCCTTAAGCTGTCACAGGTAGCATATCTTCAGGAGTCCTCTTATCCTTCCTACACACAGCTAAGATGAGACAAGCCATCAGAAATACAAGCTAGTCCACTGTAATATAGTATACTGTGCACTGAAATCTTTCATAATTATGTAATTGGAAAAGAAATAGTATAGAAAGAAACATATGCCTACATTAGTACTTCAGAAAGGTAAAAACTATGTTTAGTTTAGGTTTTACGGCAGTGTTTGGTTTTGTATGTTCTCCCGCAGGCTCGAATAATGTTTCCCTTATATGTCAATCAGAACATTTTGACTTGAATGCAAATTGTTGCTTTACAGCATAAATGTAACATTTTATCTTTTGTTGTTGTTGTTAATGTAAGTAGTAAGATTATTTTCCACAAGAGGGTGGTAAAGAGCTTTAGTAGCATCTTGAGGTGTTCTTTGATACAGTAATGCTGCAATACAAGAGTCGTCCTTTCTAATCTCTTAGCTACTTACCTCTAGGAAGGCTGAACCCCGTGGTCAGTGGGGCTGCAGAAGCTGAGGACAGCAAAATAAGCCTTCTCAACTGGTTTTGGTTGTTGACCTTTCATTTGCAGTCAGATACCTCACACATGATCAAATTTATTAGCATAAAGTTAAAAATTGTATCACTATAGTATTGTATATATCACACTTTGTGCATTTTTTGAGAGAAAAATGGGATATTTTTCTTTGAAGGGTGAAGTTTTGTGGGGAGTAAGCAGGCAAGATTTTTTTCTTTAAAAAGTAGTGAACTATTAAAAGTGCTTCTCTCCTCCCTCAAGAATTTGTGATCTCCGTGAAGAATACAGCCTTGCTGTTTGAATAAAATATCTGTGCAGTGGAAGCCGGGCTGTATTTCTTGTCGTATTCTCGTTTAACTAACACTGAGCCAGCCTAACTCAGGCTTGAACTGAACAATGATTGTCTAGTACTTGGCACTGCTTACCCAGTGTGGTTCTTCCCTAAGTAGAGCAGCACAATTAGTTTTAAACCTTTGTTTTCTTTTGAAATACAGGGATTTTGTTATGTGCTGTAGAAAATTGAAGTATTTGAAGATTTATGCAACACCGAGGAGTTTAAATGTTAGATCATAAACCGACTCCTAACTTTTTCTGATACTATTTGGAATATCAAAGCCTTACTTTCATGAAAATGAATTATAGCTCGCGCGTAATAATGGCTTGCCTTCCATACTCTCTAATTGCTGGTGTTGCAAAAGGTTAGCCATATGTTGCCTTCCAGTCTGTAGAAGCTCATGCGTGGTTTACTTTTAACTTTAAAAAATATTGTAGTAATTTATTCCGGTTCAATTTTCTATCAAATAGAAAAAGATATCTGCCACCAGGGGGCACTGCAGTTCAATAGGTAAAGCAATTCTGCTTCTAGTAACTGGTTTTTCATATAAGAATTTTTTTTACAGACTGTGGTTTTACTTCACATATTTCCCAAGAAATATCTTCCCAAGAAAAGAAAGTGTCTAATCAAAAGTAATTTCCCTAAAATTAGTTTTCCAATCTTCTTATGTTTCAAAATTGAAGAGCCCATCAAAGGGACCAAAAAAAGTGAGATTTAAGCTGCCCTGTCAGACCATATTGTATTTTTGTTATAATATGCAAATAATTTATTTAAACACTTAGAATTCTAGTCTGTTGTGAGATGTGGCATCTAATGCTAAAAGCAGAACAGTTTAAAAACCTGCTAGTTTAACAAAGGTGATGACATGTTTCTAGATGAAAATAATCCTAAATAAATGGCATTACTCAAGATAAAGTCCTTTTTTGGAAAAGTTATGTTATGGAAATGAAGATGTCTTTGTAAAGGAAGGATAACTAAAACAAAGGCAGATATTTTGGTTTGGTTGTTGTTTTCCATGTTTGGGGTTGTTGGCTTTTCTTTAAACTTTTGTTTCTGGTCTATTTTTAGGGTTGATTTCTTTATTCCTGGAGTATCTGTAGTTGGGGGATTCTCAATATGTTCAAGCCCTGGCCTGTTGGAACGAGAACGAATATTAGAGCTGGCAGTAAAGCACACTGCTCATCCTCCTGCTCACTGGATTCACACCGAGGTAAATGAGATTAACTGTTGATTGTGAGATTTGGATATTTATTTTTTTTCTTTTTGGGCTGGGGGGAGAGGGTGGTGTGTGTGATTTCAGACCACTTTTTTGCTATTGACTGCGAAACTCCTGTTGGCTTGTTGAACCATTTTTAATACAACATCATACATCTTAAAACCTTTTATTCAGTAAGGGAATGAAATTGGACGTTCATGTGGGAATATGGTTATTGTGATCTTTAACTCCACTTGCGCTTGGTGACTTACAGTCATATTGTAGTTAAGGTGTATAAGGGTTTTTACTCCTTTGGAATTCATGAACTGAAAAAAATTGAAAAACCTCTGTTAAAACTTGTGTCCCTGAGAACAGGCTGTGTTACATATTACAGAGTTACATCTGATAAATTGCCATCATGCCTGGCCATTTCTACAAATAAAAACTGGGAATCATTGTCTGATAAATACGAATAGAGATTATTAAGGGGGAGCAAAAGGAGATATTTAGATCACTGTTTCTGAAATAATAAAACGAGAATACTTCAGAATGTCTGTAGTATTCTTTTAAATATGCAATATTTTTGTAATATTGACGCAACCCAAATCTTGATTTTTGCTATATTAAAAGTCAAGTCTGACACTTTGGATTCTTGCAGTGTTTTGTTCATCCATTTACCCCATTTAATTATAGTTAGAAGAGTCCTATTTCTGCTGCTGATCATATTTCCTATCAGCTTTAGTTCTTTTCACAACCCCCTGTGATCTCTCCTATTTACTGTTCTCTGCCTGGCATTTGTATTTCTTAAATGTGGCTGCAAGGTTTAGATTGACAGATTCTTCCAGGTTTACAAATATTTCAGTTTTGTTCAGTGGCCAACAGTTACAGTACAGATAGATGCAAAGTTACTAGCATTGAGAATATCCAAAGTGGTGCTAATCCCATAGTTAGCATGTGACCATCTACAGTATTTTAATTGCTGTTATAGCAAGTTATAGCACTGGAATATAAACAAAATAACCTTTTTTGAGATGTGTAGAACTAGTAATATATGTGCCAGCAGAGCCCCTAATACCCAAGAGGATTGTGTGGCTTTGGGTATTGCTCTTTAGAGAATACGAAGGCCTCACTTCATAATTCCCAGTCTCTGGAGGCTCTTTCAGGATTTTTTTAATGACATAAAAGTCAGTTTGCTGTTGCTGAGTTTTCTGGTTGAATTTATAGGACAATCTTTAGTTAGTGGGTAAGCCTAGGTTAAAACTGATGCTGGGGACAAACCTCCAGGGTATATATATATATGGACTCTTCTAGATAAACAAAAGCGCGTGGTTTTCCTTAGGAAAGAAGGAAAAAAAAAAAGGGAAAAAAGCAACCTAGAATTTGAAAAGGTTGTATATATGGTGAAAAAACTCTGGTACTTAATTTAAATAATTAACTTTTAAATAAAGTTATTTATAAATGAAGTTGATATGTCAGAGTAAAAGATGTGATGACTCATTTACTCACTTTTTTCAGAGGTATTTATAGTTATTCTTCAATATTATTGTATGTAAAATAAAATTCAGGACAGTGTACTTTATAGCTTAGGAAAGTACAGCCTTTTATTTAGAAAAATGTATGTGTAATTGATTGCTTTACTTCTCCAAGCCATTTCAGTGCTGTATTTACAAACCAGGCTAAAGGAAAACTCTCACCGTATTACTCTAGACTTCATCGGGTTGTTTTTTTAAAAAAACTGACATCATTGCCATGGTTAACACACTGACATATGTGGGAGACTGCTGGTTAAGAGAGAGTCTTCCTGTGTCCTATGTCACATCCTGATGAGCTGTAGCAGGTTAAGGAGGCAGATTGGACCAGAATGAAATTGTTTCAGAGATGCATGAATCCAGGAGTGTTCCAGATTCATGTGGCAGGAGGAGGACATATAATATGGTATCCTTTGTGGAAATAAACATTTTTTGGGAGAAACAAAGTAAAACACAGTGGGAAAACCTGGCAGTGTCCATTGAAAAGGGAGAGAGAAGTTAGTTTTAGATAATAAATGCTGATTGTCTTACACTATAATTGAGAGATAATACTTTATGTAATAATTAAGACAGGCAAAAAGCTTTTTTTTAATGGTCATGCTCACTACTGTAGGAACCTCTGTGTTCTGTGCAGTACCTGTGTCAAAGGGCCTCCTTCTTCCTTGTGGTGGAATTGTCTTATGTTTAGAGCTTTGCTTTACTATACAGGTGTCATTAATGAAAATCCTTTTGTTTCAAGTACTGTTTCCTAATATCAAAAAGATTTTTTTGGTTGAAGTGTTTTTATTCTGTAAATTATTAACTGCTAATTTTTCAGCATTTCTTGTAGCTTTACTTATTTTTTTTTTTTCCCTTCTCCTTCTTTCCCGCCTTCCTTGGCTTCCCTATCCTCTTTATTTTATTTTTTAAATGCTATATGTGATCTGAAATCAGTTCTGTTTCCTGCTTCTATTTGTTCTGTTGGCTTACAGTGCTGTGGGAGAACTCATCTGACTTCTCTGTACTGCAGTTTCACCCTTCATACAGGGATGCAGTTTACCAAGAAGATATTGACCCAAATGTTTATTTGCTGTAGTTTTAGTTTTCCGTGTATCAAAAAACATGCTTTGGTGAATTTCTGTAAGAAAGGATTTCTTATGTACAAATGGAGAGGAAGAGAGAAGGTTTTCCCCTGATTTTTCTTCTGCAACTCTGAAGTTGCAAACGCGGAAGTGGTTCTACAAAAAATATTCTTGTGGATACTTGCTTCACTTCTGGGTGTTTTTTATTTTTTAGGAATGGGGATGGAAAAACCTCCTGCATCTTTGCAAGTCGTTGTGACTTCCTTCTGTGACTTCATAGCAAGGCCTTTTTTGACATGACTGGGTTTGGGTAAATGTGTCATCTCACATGTTAACCTCGGGTTTTCACAACCACATACTGCTGGTGAAAAACTCTTGCATGAATCATTCCTCTTTCAACTCTTACAGGAGTGGGAAGGGGAGTCACCACTCTGGCTTATCAGAAGAGTGAAACTTCTGAAACTTGAACTAGATCCCTAGAGACACTGAAACAGATTACTGCAGATAGCTGGAAACTGCATTTATTTTAAAGTACTCCAGTTTTCCTTCACTGGTCAATAAAAATAAAAAATTACAGCCCAGCAAGTCTTGTGACTGTGGTGCAAGAAGAATAATATTTCAACTTTTGCTTTTAGTTTTGAAATGAAATATCTTCTTTTCCATCCTAGTGTACTCTTGACTCAGAAGTGGCTCTGCGAGTGGGAGGTGATTTCTTCTTTGACCCTCAGCCTGGTGACTCCCCTGTAAAACTAGTGCTGATAGCAGGGGGTGTTGGAATTAACCCATTGTTTTCTATGCTGCTGCATATAGCAGATCTTCAGGGATACCAAGAGGGTAAAGGAAATGGATACAAAATGGGAACAGTGAAGCTGTACTACAGTGCAAAAAATACAAGCGAACTCTTATTTAAGGTAAATGAAAAGTTTTTAAAAAAAATAGATCTCGGATATTCAGCTATTAGTGTGTGTATTGTTTTGTTGAGAAATTCCAGAAAGTCCCTCTGTGTAAGACAATGTACAGAGACTAATGTCCCTTCCTGCCTCAAATCCCACGTGTGTTTTAATTACTTATACCAGCGTACAATTTGAGGATGTTGTTGGACATAACTGGCCTTATTGACTTCACTGGTAAGTCAGCCCTAAGTGTCTGCATTTGACTATAATCACATAAGACCATCATAGTATACTAAAGATTATATATACTATAATATATATGTGTATATACACACTAATAGTATGCATAATGCTATATGCTATAGCCACATCATTTTAGTACAGATTGTATTGAATTTAAAGACTAGCAGGAGCAATTATATCCAAAGGAAATACTTTCTACAATAATAGGGGAGCTTTATTGATGCTGCATTAGTTGTTATTGGGTACTAGTCTAGGAATAAAGGATTTATAAGCAGTTCTTGTAAAATTGCTTGTAATAGTACTTCATCAACGTTTCCTCAGCACTTAAAGATCAGGTGTCACACTCAGAAATTAAGGGTCACTAATAACATTTTAGGGTCAAATTAGCATAGCCTCTGTAAAGAATTACGAAGGCTAGCACACTAACTTTGCTGCTTCAAGATGCCATTTAGCTGGATTTTCCTGATTTTGTGAGGACTGAATGTGACCCTCATTTCCTTATGGTGGCTGGGACACTGGGGATAGGCCTTTTCCTTTAGGTCGCTATTGCTCAGCTGTCTGTTTTCATGTCAGTTTCATTTTATACACTACCTTATTAAGCTGCAAAGAACCTGCTGAGCTGTTGAAATTCTCCTTCATTCAGTTAAAGAGAGACTGTCTCTTGTCCTAGGATACTAGAAAATAGTACTGTGGTGGTTTGTCACATGTGTGATACTTGCCCCTTGCTGTCCGTGTCACTGAATTGCAGAGCAATAGGTCACAAGTAGGTGTTGTGAATGACTGCAGGATTATTTCAGCAGGTTAAGTCCCACCTTAGGCATGCTTTCTGGCATGGTCCTAGGACTTCAACTTAACAGGATGTGATTAGTTTCAAAAGTGCTATCAAATTGTACATGGTTCCATATAAAGGGGACAGAAGTTGACAGTCACATGCGGAAGAGTGGAAGCAGGCTGAGGTATTAGTGGGACAGTGTACAGCAGCATCTCTCTGTGCTGCTCTTCATTCCATCTCTTCTTAGGGAATCAGAAACAGATTTGTCTATTAAGTAGAATCTGTCTGGGGTTTTTTTGTTAAGCCGCCCATGGCAGACTGCTCCGTGTAGTAACTAGTTAGTAAGCAAATACATAACACAATGAGCTAATTTACCTATTCACAGAGTAGAAAATGTTTTTATTTCAGAATATTTTAGGAAAGAATTTCCAGTGTCCGTTCCAGCAGTGAAAATCCCAAATAGTGCAGAATGTAGACAATAAAGAAATCCTAGTTTCAGAGCTAACTACAGCATGTGACTGATGGATTTAGCTTGTTTTTGGTTTGTTTTTTTTTTACTATGATTTGAACTGAAGCCACTGGGGTTTTGGTGGTAACTGTCACAGTTGTGACTTGGGGAACTGAAAATCACAGTGTTTCTACTCTGGTAAAAATAGCATTAGTGTTATGCTGTAGTTGGTTTTACTTGGAGAACACAAGAGAGTAAAAGGTCTAGTCATCACACCAGATAAAGCAGACAATACTCAAAAAGTTCCTAGCAAATGGTAAATACCAACCGCAGGGCTTTTTTTTAAATGGAAAACTCATATGGAAGTGGAAGGAGGAAATGTGAGAATTTGCATGGGGAAGAAACTAGGAAAGGACATAACCGGTTCTTAGGTCCAATCTTACAAATTGCAGCCTATGTAAAAAAGGAGAAAACATGGCTGGTAGTGTACTCACATTCCAGCTATGGAAATTCTGTGTACATGTACAGGTCAGCCCCGCGAAATCAAGTCCATCAAGTTCTCAGCACTGAAATGCAAGAGTCTCAGTACTCGGTAATAACGACTGGTGTTCTGGGACTGCATGCAGACATCTGCTTTGATTTAATGGCCTGTGGTATAAGCAAGTGTGTTTAACATTACAGAAAAATATTCTTGGTTTGATGAATGCATTTCCTGGAAAGATCACGTGTCGTTTCCACGTTACCCAGCAGAGTTCACAGATCTGTAAAGAACTTCAGCCACATGTTACAGGTAAATATAATGGCAACGCACGGAGGCGATTTCTAAAATCTAAGTTTGATTACATCCTAGAGGATGAAGTTTAATATAATTAGTTCTAGTGTATGCATAATTTAGTAGTTTTACATTTAAAGATTCAAAATGAGACGTGAGTTATACCTAAATAATTTCACTGTACATATTATGCTTTGGAGAAAAATTTTCCCTTTGCAGTTTTTGTTTTCATTTCCAGTAAACCTCCTCTGTTAATTCTAAACTTTATACTTGTATTTCCCACTGCAAACTTTATTCCAGAAATTAAGCAAAGTATTTACTTTGCTTAAGGTGGGACTGCTGAAGGGTAAGCTGACTGCTTGTAAGAGATACTTCATCATGTTTCTATTTCTGTTGAGATACTTATTTTTTTCATCTGAATGTGGGATTTTTAGTTATATGTAAGCCGTGCTCCTCTTCAGTGACTAATATCCCATGCATCCCAACTGGAAATACTGATCTAAATTCCCAGAACAACAAATGGTTTTGGAAGCCTCAAATCGTGATAACTATTATTCTTAAAACGGGCCTGGCATTTTTAAGAAAGGAGTGCTTGAAATACCTCTCATCAGTCATTCTTTTTTTAAATTACTTCATGATTAATATTTCTGTTCTCATTTCCTACTTTTTTCTTTGTCAGAGCGAAGAATATCTGAAAAAGATCTAGAAAAACATGTATCTAAGGATACTTTATGGTACATCTGCGGTCCACCTCCAATGATAGAATCTATATCCAAACTACTGTCCGACATTGGTGTTCCTAGAAACTGTGTTTTCTTTGAGAAATGGTGGTAGTGACACCCGCTGAACAGAAAAAATATTATTTGTTTCTAGTGTATTTTAATACGCTGAAATGTACAGAAAATGGACTATGAATTATTCGGAAGATTTTACTTTATACATGAAGATATCATCGATCATGATGGTGTTCCTTTAATTTGTAATGCACTTGTAATACAGTGCTGCTGCTTTGGGGGAAAAATGATTTTATATTAAAGACATTAATTGTTCTGGGGTTTTTGATGGTTTGCTTACTTCTTATGGGCGGCAGCACATTTTCACTTTATACACTTACTTTGTTAGTCAGCTTTTAAAAGCATGCTAGCGCCTGATTCAGTAGTTGCAGAGAATGAGGTGTGCAGCAATGCTAGGTCAGTTTATAATAAGTAACAATTCAGGCCACAACTTCTGAATCGGCTCCAAATTGTTGTGCTAACGTGTCAACACACTGCCTTCCCCCA